>SJYX01012887.1:0-16339 GCA_006410675.1 Oreotragus oreotragus
ACCCCATATGCAAGATAGCAAAAGAGACACAGATGTATAGAACAGACTTTTGGACTCTGTGGGAGAAGGCAAGGGTGGGATGATTTGAGAGAATAGCATTGAAACAAGTATATTACCAATGTGAAATAGATCAGCAGTCCAGGTTTGATGCACGAGACAGGGAGCTCAGGGCTGGTGCACTGGGATGACCCTGAGGGATGGTATGTGGAGGGAGGTGGGAGGGGGGGTTCAGGATGAGGGACACATGTACACCCATGGCTGATTCATGTCAATGTATGGCAAAAACCACTATCATATTGTAAAGTAATTAACCTCCAATTATCATAAATAAATTAATTTTTAATGGTATATGTATACAATGAAATATTATTCAGTTTTAAAAAGGAAGAAAATCTTGATCCATGCCTCTACATGAATGAAACTTGAGGACATCATGCTAGGTGAAATAAATCAGTCACGAAAAGGACAAGTATTATATGAGTTTACCTGTGTGAGGTACCTAGAAGAGTCAAATTCATAAAGCCAGAAAGTATGAATGGAGGCTTCCAAGAGATAGGAGTGTAGGTGGATAGAAAGTTGACATTTATTTGGTATAGAGAAATTTAGTTTTGTAAGATAGAAAGTGTTTTGGAGATTAGCTTCTTAACAATGCTAATGTACTTAAGATTATTGAACTGTACACTTAAAAATGGTTACTATTGTAAATTTTATGCTGTGTATCTGTTACCACAATTAACATGTATTTTTAATTAGGTTCAGAGTCAAAAAGTCAGATAACAACCAGCATTGATGAGGATGTGTAGAAATAAGAAACCACACGCACAGTTAATGAAAAAGTAAAATGGTGCAACCACTTTGAAAAACAGCCTGGCAGTTTCTCAGATGACTAAATGTAGAGTTATCATAGGAAGATATGTCAATGGAAACTTCCCGAACTGAAAGGCAAAGAGCAAAAACCCTGAAAAAGGTGGAACAGGGAGAGCAACTACAGAAAACATAGTATATGCATAACAGGAATACTAAAAACAGGAGAGAGAAAGGGACAGAAGACACTTTGAAAGCAGTCATCACTATGGATTTCCCTAAGTTAATGTCAGAAACCAAATCACAGATCCGGGAAGCTTAGAGAATACCAAGCAGGATAAATGCCCAAAGTACTATGTCTTGGCATATCCTAGTCTAACTGCAAAAAACCAAAGAGTTAAAATATAAATAAATAAATAAAACCAGAAGAAAAATGGAGTACTGAGACATATATAGATGAGCCTTGAAAACGTCATGCTAAGTGAGAGAAGTCAGTCACAAAAAGCCACGCATCATATCCTATTCGTATGAAAGTCCAGAACAGGAAAAATTCACAGAGACAGAAAGGAGATTAGTGGTTACTTAGGGCTGCGTGGGGAGTAGAAGTTTGGGGAGGATAAGGAGCTGATAGCTAAAGGTTCAAGATTTCTTTTTGAGATGATAAAATTGTTCTAAAATTGACTGTGGTGATGGTTACATATATCTGCAAATAAGAACCACTGAATTGTATGTTTTAAATGAATGAATTGTATCATAAAGGAATTATACATCAAAAAGGCTCTGAAAAATAGTTTTTAAATGTGAAAGTGATTGGTCTCAGTTCATACTGTCTATTTCTCTGTCTACTCACAGAAATCCGAAACTCTTGCCCAAGTTGAGCCCTTGACTAGATTCTTTGGCTCTCATGAGGTTTATACACATATTCCAAAATACTAAAGACCTCTGCATTCCACGAGAGCCTTTGCTATATAAATGCCTTTTCTATATAATCTGATAGAATCTTGTATTTTCTCTTATTCCTAGGACCATACAACACTTGGGGATATTTAAAATGATATCCAAAGAATTCTGGAGATGTCATGTAGCTAGTCACCAGCACACATAAGACCATTCTGCCGCCAAATGTGATCTTAGTGAGACTACAGCTCTTCCAATGTGTTTTTCTGTGACCAAAGGATAATTTACAAATAATAATAACTCTGAATCACCAATTTGACAAATTTATAAAGTTTACCATCACCCACATTATTCAAAATTTGAAATTTTTGCCTATCATAGAGTTTACATAAACTATTAACAGAGGGGCTGATGTCTAGTTTTAACAAGAATGTTAAGTTTATCAAAAGCTAATGATCACAGAGTGATTTAGTCTTGTGAATATATTTAACATTTGGAAAAGGAACCAAAATTTATAGCAACTATTGGTAAAGGAATCAGTGAAGACAGGTGACTTTTAATATATATAGAAATATTGTAGTTCATACTGCTAAATGGGCTGATTTGTATCCCCAGTGAATTCATAGGGTGAAGTTCTAACCCCTAGTTTGACCATATTTAGAGATGGGATACCTAAGGAGGTCATTAAGGCAAAATAAGATTATAAGGAAGGAGTCCTAATCTAACAGGACTCCTGAGTATAGTCGCTCAGTTGTGTTTGACTCTTTGGGAATCTAAAACAGGACTAGTGTTCTTATTAAAAAAGGAAGAGACCCTGGAACGTTCCCTCAGTGAGGAAAGGCCATGTGCGGTCACTGAGAAGGCAGCTGCCTGCAAGCCAGGAAAAAAGGTCTCACAAGAAACCAAGACCATCAGAACCTCGATTTTTAGATTTCTAGCCATCCGAACTACAAAAGAATAAATTTCTGTTAAACCACCCAGTTGCTGGCATTGTGTTATGGTAGTCCGACTCGACTAACACAAGTTTAAAATTTTTAAATAAATTTCTGTTTTTCTATTGTGGTGGACACTTTAACCTGTTTTAGATCATCTCACTAACTTCCTGTCACACAGCAGCATCAACTTGTTATGTTTATTAAGCTGAAGCCAAAATGTCATTTACAATGTGAAGGTTCCCATATCCTCCTAGTTATTTGTTTGTTTGGGTCTTAATATGTTTTCATCTTTTAGAATTCTTTTAAGATTTGTTATCAGGTTACTCTTTCTTGTGTAATTCTTTGTTCATGGTTAATGTATTAATACTTTAAATTTAGGTTCTTCTGATCATAGTAACTATTGTAGCTCCCTCTTCACATCTTCACTTCATTCCTGCATATAGGCATGCGGTCCCCATGTTTCCGCATGTGGCTCAAGTGTCAAGCGTTTATCAAAGCTTGAGCTTTAGTTCAGTTTTAGCTTTGTTGTATTTTTTTTCCTCCTTGGCCATTTGTAGTGGATTTGTCAGTGTAGCTCAGGTATAGGTCGTTTCATGTGTTTACCATTTGAAACTTTGGGTACTTCTCAAAAGCTTAAAACCCAAGTAAAATGCTCACACAGACTGATGAATAGAGGATTAAAAGAAGTAGAGAAGGTTAGGCTGAAAATATGCTTAAAAAAAACTTATCCCATTGATTATAAATCATCAAGATAGTCAATACAATTACATTTGTAATTTGACATACATATTTTTCTTCCCAAAATTCAGACTACTACAGTAAAACCTATGATTTTCTGGTTTGGCTCACCACTGCAGTTGCATGAAAACTAAAGCCAACTGAAAGCTTTGAAAGCAAACATTTTTCCTAAAGGTACTGCAACCAGTAACCAGGCATCATGGTTACTGATAATATTAGACAAAGTTAATGGAAATGATTTAATTTTCAGCAAATTGCTCATTTGACAAATTGGTTTTCCAGCAAGTTGATTTTCTCCTCTCCCTCTCTGGATGTGCTTGTTCCATAAATGTGCATCCATACAGAAGTTTAAGCAGTAAGGTAAATGCATTCAGTAACTCGAGTTTTTTTTACTGCGTTATCATCTTCATAGCTGAAACAGAAGGAAACAACATTTCTGTCATATAACATGATGCATTCGTCATCTGAAGAGACGACCTTCAAGTTGGAAATGTTTTTAAGCTTAACGGAGGTTACTAGTGACAAATCTAATCTCAATGGAAACATTTGTCTGTATGTTATGTACTAACTAGAAAGATCGCTTTATTCAGCTGGACATTTTAAAGCACTTAGTAAAACAGCGACTTGACATTTAACATTCTTTCCTCTTGAAAACAAATTTATCTTTATAAAGAGTTCGAAGTGATAAATATACTGAATGGAAATGAATACTTCACGTGGTTATTCACCCAGCACTGTTAATGGGAAATAAATAGATGTTTTAAATATTTGCTCCTAGAGGTCTCTTCTTGAACTTAAGCATAAGTTATCTAAACAGTTGAAAAAAGATTTATAGTTATGAAGAGGCCTGTATGTCAAGGAAAGTTTTATGATATGTTCCATAATAAATTAGCAATAAATGGATACAGGTGACTGTGGAATTTATGACCTTTAATGCTTTAATACTGCACTAAAGAAAAACTAATTATTAAGGTCCTAAAGGGTAATATAAGAATACCATCTACAAATTGTCAAATTAAGCCATTAGTGCTAGGTATTCAAGATAGTTTTTTAATGTGGCTCAGTGAGGCAGAAATAGATAAATACCAAAAAACAACACCTCAACATCTTCAAGCAGTAGAACAGCAATTGTCGGGCTTTCTAGCTGAAACTAAAGAATCACTTCTAAAATTTGTTTCTTCTGCTTAAAAATAATCATTCTTCTAGCACTTTAGTGAAGGGTTATGTCATACTGAAAAAAATGACAAACTTCCCTAGATTCTCTCATAGCCTTTCTTGCCAATTTTCCGTCCCTTCAAGTGCCCTGGGAAGGTGTTTGAAGTCTAGAGGTCCCAGAAAAAGTTGTCTGATGAAAAAAAATCAAATTTCAGCGACTTGCAGGTTTTAGAACTGTCCTTTCCGTAAGAAATTTCAATTAAAGCACCCGTTGTGGTGAAGCATCTCCACTTTCATCCTTAGTTTTTCACAAGAGAAAAAAAAAAAAGAACTCACCCTTTTCTTCCTAATTTGAACCTCACCAGGAGGTAGATGAGTTTATTTCCTAGAGGGAAGAGGCTATTGTAAAAGTAGGCCTTTAAAGCGATCTTCCAGCTTCCAATCTCTCACCCTTTTAATCCATTCTCCACACTAACACCAGAATGGTCTTTATTTTTAGGGGGAAAAATGTGATTATATCACATCTCTGCTTAAAATCCTTTGCCAGGCTCCGACTGCTTACCCAAGCTAAGGCTGAGGTGCTTTTGTGATTCTGTCCCACCTGTGTCTCTGGATTCACTGCCTCCGGGAACGCTCTGGTCCCCTGTGATGGGCTGGCCTGTGATGTTAAGTGTTCTCACCCTTTATTTCTGTTGCTTGAACAACCTTTCTCTTTATTTTTCCTTTTTTTTCAAGGACCAGCTAAAACAGCACTTCACATGTTCTGTCATAAGTGTAACAGTCGTCCAGCGAGCATCCATCAGTTTCTCATTGATACCATGTCATCAGCTCCCTTACCTTGCATTACAATTAATTGTCTAGGTGCCTGTCCTGTGACTCAAAATCGTAGAAGGCAAAGACCTCATCTTGCATCTTTTCATCTAAGTCTAGAGGGATCTAAGTCTAGAGGGGTATAATAGTGTTCAATAAAGGTTTATTGAATAAAAAACTGGGGAAAGGGAATTGAAAGCAGAGAGGTGATGCAAAATGGATTGAGTCTGAGACACGGGTGAGTAAACCTTTCTTGCTCATAGGTCCAGAGTTAAGAGGAAGTCTTGGATAGAAACCCAAGTGAGCCTTTGCCCATGTTTCATCATTTCCTTAAAAGGTTACTAAATAATAGCATAGAAAAGAATACACATAATCTGAGATTGAAAGATGGAAGAAATTAGTAAAAAAAAAAAAAATACAATAACAAGGGAAACCAGAAGGTAAATTCTCTCAATCTGGGAGACTGCTGTCCACAGGGAAAGGGACTTAAAACTAGAATTGGAAGACTGAAATGGAATCTCACTGTGCTCTGTGATCTAATGGAAACTGTTTGTTTTTTTCTTACCTTACTTCCACTTCCGTGAAAATAGAGATAATAATGGATACTTCCCAATGTTTTCAGGTGGACCAAAGGAGATAATATAAATAAAATGATGATAATAATACATACTGTTTATTAAAGATCTGCTACATGAGAGACTTTGTGTTTTATATACATTATATTTAATTTCATTTTGAAAAAAGTAGAATGTTTTTGTAACTACCCTATTGTTCATTTAAACATTAGCTGGTGTTGTTTCCCAGTCATGAGAAGTTTGACTTTAGATTTTGTGATATCAGATTCTTAGTGGACAGACCTGCTCACCGAATGTCTTTACCTTAGACAAAAACATTCCACAAATGTTTCTCGTGTGTGCAAGTGGCTGATGTCCAGCAGTTTAACCATGTGCTTCCTTGAAAACAAGCCCAGCTTTTTGTAAAAGAGGCAAAGATGCCTGTCATTTCCATATTTCTGTATGTCTCTCCCTTGTACCCAGTGACTGCAGTGTTTGTGCCCCAGAGTCTCCTATGACCGTCCCAAGAATTCCATATGTGATGCTCAAAAATGACTCATCCTCCCCTTAACCAACAAATGATCCAGAGAAACTGCTGAAACTAATTCATCATAAACAGTAAGTGTCTGCTTAAATCTTTCTGGGTGGATATTTTACTTTTAAAGAGATATACAAATAAATGAATCTATTTTAGTCAAGAATTCTTCATTTAGACTAATCCAGAGGCAAATTGATTTAACTTTCAGGGCCCTTCATTTGCTTGATTCGCCTTCTAAATGACTGTTTACCCAAGTCATTTATGTTTAAGCCCCACAAAACTTAGAATGACCCCCAACAATTCCTGTCTAAAAGGTTCTAGCACAATTCTTTTTGGTTTATGGCTTTGCCACTGGGGTTGGCTAATTTCCCTCTCAAAAAATTTTCCATGATCTCTCATTCACTGTCTTTCCCCTGAACTCTGATTCACCATCCATGCCTTGGGTAAATCTAAGGTTGGGCAAGGCAGTAAGCACATTAGCAGAGACTCCAATATTATACTGGCTCTCTGTGGCTCAAAGTGTACCCTTGAATTCCAACTCTCAGAAAGTTCTGCCCTTCACCTCTTTAGAATGAATATAGTTATGATCTCTCTGTGTTGATAAATAAATTATTTAAAACGTGTAATGTAAAGGGGTATCCAGGAGTGTTTCATTGTGGTGATGGAATGGTTCTGTATTGGATAGTGGTGGTGGTTGCATGAACCTATATATGCAATATAATACTACACATTAAAAAAGCTCATGTAAAAACTGATAAAATTTGAATAGGGCCTGTAGTTTAGTTAACAGTGTTGTACCAATGTCAGTTTCTTGAGCTACTATGGTTATATACTAGTGTTATATAAGGTATGATCTTTGGGGAAATATAGGTGAAAGATATAAATGAGAACCCAACAATTTTTGGAACTTCTTGTGATTTTTACATTATTTCAGAATAAAAAGTTAAAAATACATATGCATTATTTCTAAACTCATCTGAATAATCTTTTTGAGTTTGGAGTTTAGTGGGCATTACTGGTAGTGACCACCTTTAAGATACACCCATTCTTACCCTCTGCCTGAAATGGAAAAATGAAGGAACAAAGAGTGTAGAAAAGTCTCAGTTTTCAATAGCACCTTGTTTTAGTATATATTCCAATGCAGAATAGAAAGCCTGGATTTCTTTTACACATCTGACTTTCTCTAAGGGCCACAAAGGTAGACTGCAGGTTTAGGAGAGACCTCCTACTATGATCCTGTTCTCCACCTATCACTGATCACAATCAAGGGTCAAGAAACTATCTGAAGACTGATGTGCAATGAGTGGATCTTATCCAAAGTTGTTTAAAGAAGATGCTTTCATTGAGTGGGAGGTTAGAATAGCTCAGTGATTAAATACACGGACCGTGCTAGTACACCTTGAGAATTTCAGCTGTCTGGTGCTGAATGAGAAAAGCAAAGAGAGTAAAGTACACAAGTCATTTTAAAGCTGACATACCCTTGGGAGGACAACCAATCTTTTATCCGAACACTATAACCTTTGAATTTTGTTTGTGCTCGATGAACATTACTAATAAACCCCATTTTGTTTTTATACTGTGTTTTATGAAATGGTAATAGGAGATAATTGTTTTATACTTCTTGGTAAAATAAAAACTGGCAATTTGTCACCCAGCTTCTAATTTCCCCAATCTGTAAAAACTGCACATCCAATAACTACTGGATTAAATGCGTTTAAAGTATCTTTAATATTTAATTGGTACTCATACATAGTCATTTATTTTGCCTATTATTGTCAAAGCATAATTACAGGAATTATGGGATTCTGTTTTTCAGAAACCAAAGATAAGATAGGTGCAGAAATAATAATAATAATAATGATAATGCAAGGCAGAAACTGGAAAGTGCTGTGCAAGTTCTGGAAAATGAGCTGGAAGTTTATTCTGACACCTATAAACACAAGCAAAGCAGGAAACGGTGAGACCTGAAATGTCAAGTGGCATAAAATGTGTTGGCTAGACCTTTTGGGCAGAAAGGGAGCCTCATATCAAGACTGACAAGAGTGAAGGCTGGAGAAAGGCAAGGCTGTTAAACTTGAAAAAAAAACATGCACTACACTAGAGCAAGTTTAAAGGGGCTCAGACATGAACCAGAACATGTGTCTTAGGGGAATCCTCATAGCACAAAGGAAATGAAGTCATTTATTTCTGTACCCTAAGCAGTTTAGCAGTGACATTTTTTTTACATGCTGAATCTGAAGTCTCCTTGGACTGCAAGGAGATCAAATCAGTCAATCCTAAAGGATATCAATCCTGAATATTCATTGGAAGGACTGATGCTGAAGTTAAAGCTCCAATACTTTGGCCACCTGACTTGAAGAGCTGAGTCATTGGAAAGGACCCTGATCCTGGGAAAGACTGAAGACAGGAGGAGAAGGGGATGACAGAGGGTGAGATGACTGGATGGCATCACTGAATCAATGGGCATAAGTTTGAGCAAGCTCCAGGAGATGGTGAAGAACAGGGAAGCCTGGCGTGCTGCAGTCCATGGGATTGCAAAGAACCAGACATCACTGAGCAACTGAACAACAACAACAAATCTGAAAATAAATTGAGTCTGACCACAGAATCATTTAATATTAGATTTTTTTAAAAGCTAGTAAACTAGAAAAGAAAGAAAGAAAGACAGTATCTCAATATATGGACTTATATACATGATGAGGAAAGTAGAGAAAAAAGCAAGAAAGAAAAGGAAAATGTGAAAAGAAAGACAAATCAGGAAAGTTACCCCTGTGAGCAGTAGGGGGCTGGTGAGGAAGCAGAGGAAGGCTGGCAATGGAAGAGAGTTAGCAATTCCCCCGCTGAACACAAAATTTTGTTCTCTCACTTCTTATTGTCACTTACAGCTTTGTTCATGAAACATATAAATATCTGTGAATCTGAAAGCTGCAGTGCAGTGGTTTTAATGTCTACATAGGTGAACTATTGGGCTTCTCAGGTGGCTCAATTGTTACAAAATCTGCCTGCAATGCAGGAGACGTGGGTTTGATCCCTGGGTTGGGAAAATCCCCTGGAGGAGGAAATGGCAACCTACTGCAGTATTCTTGCCTGAAAATCCCATGGACAGAAGAGCCTGGGAGGCTACAGTCCATGTGGTCACAAATTGTTGGACCCAACTGAAGCCACTGAGCATGCACACAGCTGAACTATCACTAATCAGACTCATCATTAATTTTACCCAATTTATTCAACTTATTTCCAGGAATTTTGAAAGTTAGTAAGTTTCTCCTACTTTCTGGGCTTCCTCTAGCACATTAACAGTATTTTACAATTTTGAAACTACAGTATAAGGGCTAGGAAAACACAACCATTTTCTATTTCATAAAGCATTATACTTTACCACATAACTTTCTAAAATGATTATGTATAGTGCCAAAGAACTGATAATTCAATTCTCTAGTCCTTACTACTTGTTTTCCCTGAAGATATATGGCTGTATTTCAAATGTGGGTGCTATATTAGCTACCTACTGCTGTGTAACAAATTACTACAAACCCAGCAACTTAAAGAAATATATGTTTATTATTTTAAAGTTTCTATGGTTCAGAAGTCTGGCATAGCATGGTTGGATCCTCTGCTAAGAGTGTAACAGGGCTACAGTCAAAGTGCTGGTAGGTTGTGATCTCATCTGGAGACTCAGCTGAGGAAGAATCTGTTTCCACGTTGATTCTGGGGGTTGACAGAACTCATTTCTTGGTGCTGTACAACTGAAGCCCTTAGTTCCTAGAGGCTGTCCATGCTACCTGCCACATGAACCCCATACGCTTCACAACATGGAAGCTTAGTTCTTCAAGACTGCCATGAGACCGAGAGCTAGAAAGACAGTCATATAAAGCAAGGCAATAGAAGCCACATCCAATCACATCCTGTTCCCCTGCCATATTCCGTTAGAAGTCACAGGTCCTGCCCACACTCAAAGGCAGCGAATTATACAAGAATGTGAACATCAGAAGGCAGGGTTCACCGGGGGTCACCTTAGGGTTTGTCTGCCACAGGTGCTAAACTAAACTTTTCATATTTGACATATTTTTACATTGACATACCTTAAAAGGTGGGCTTCCCTGGTAGCTCAGCTGGTAAAGAATCTGCTTGCAGTGTGGGAGACCTGAGTTTGATCCCTGGGTAGGGAAGAATCCCTGGAGGAGGGCATGGCAACCCACTCCAGTATTCTTGCCTGGAGAATCCCCATGGACAGAGGAGCCTGGTGGACTATAGTCCATGGGGCCGCAAAGAGTTGGACACAACTGAGCGACTAAGCACAGCACAGCACCTTAAAAGGTGAAAATGATAATATAGAACTGTGTCTTTAATAGGAAACAGTTAAGGTCAAGAGAAAAACTTTAAAAGGCACTCTTAGCACACTCAGAATATAAAAAATAAAATTCAAGTTTTAAAAATTATTTAACTAATAAATAATGTGGAACTGGATCTTGAAATGTTTAAGTATTAGCAATAGTTTTACACGCTCCAACAGTGTCCAGAAATAAAGTAAAAAAAAAAAAAAAGGCAACATATTAGTAGAAAATATTTGCAACAAACTTAACAGAGAGAAGATTAAATCCAAAATACATAAAAACTTCAACAAATCTCTGCAGAAAAATAAAAAATCCCAAAGAAAGATGGACAAAATACAAATAAGCAATTCACAAAGATATATAGTAAATAAATAAATGCTAAATTGCCCTTATAATTAAGTAGATTATAAAAAAATAACAAAATATAAATGTTCATTCACACAACTGGCAAGATAAAAACAAAAAAAAAAGATTTGCAATCTCAAGGGCTTTTAAGGAGGTGAGAAAACAGACACTGATGCATTTTATTGAAAAGATAAGGTTTTTGGAAGGCTGTTTAGAAAACCTATAAAATTTTTAAAAGTCTTACTATTTGACCCAGCAATTTCATTTCTGGGAAACTATCCTAAAGAAATACTCTCACTTTTTCAAAAGCAATTCACAAGGATATTCATTGTAGAATTTTATAACAGTAAAATGCTGAAAATAACAATAATATGTTATAAGAGAGAACTGATTCATGCTAGATTCATGCTATGAAATCCTATGAGACCAATAAAAATTTAAAATTTGACTTATGTGTACTTGCCTAAAAAGAGCTCCAAGACATATGGAGTTTAAAAAAAAACAAACCTGAGGTATTTTGTATATATTTTGTTGTTATTTAGTTACTAAGTCATGTCTGACTCTTTGCCACCCCATGGACTGTAGCACGCCAGGCTCCCCTTTCCTTCACTGTCTTCCAGAGTTTGCTCAAATTCATGTCCGTTGAGTCAGTAATGCTATCTAACCATCTAATTCTCTGCCTCCTCTTTCTTTTTGTCTTCAATCTTTCCCAGTCAGGGTCTTTTCCAATGAGTTGGCTCTTTGCATCAGGTGGCCGAATTATTGGAGCTTCAGCTTCAGCAACAGTCATTCCAAAGAATATTCAGGGTTGATTTCCTTTAGGATTGATTGGTTTGATCTTCTTGCAGTCCAGGGAACACTCGAGAGTCTTCTCCAGCACCACAGTTTGAAAGCATCATTTCTTTAGCACTCCGCCTTCTTTATGGACAAACTTTCACATCCATACATGACTACTGGAAAAACCATAGCTTTGACTATATGGACTATAGGCAAAGTAGTGTATTTGCTTTTTAATACTCTAAGTTTGTCATATGTGTTGATCTTTTGTATATAAACAAGGTATATATATAGAGAGATGTACATATATGTCTGAAACACACAGAAGGGAAATGAAGGAACATACATCCAACTCTTGACCACACCCCCCTTTGAGCGGGACTTGAGTCCGGCGGTGATCAGAGACTCGTGGTTGGTTTTGTGTCACTTGATTTATTCCATGTGCACTATGAATGCACAATTAAAGTAGAAATAATTGAAGCGCTACCACATTCTAAATGGAAAAAGCACTTTAATAACTAAACATTTTAAACTAAGTACCTAAGTTTATGCCCTTCCTTACAAACTTCTTGCTGAGTCAGCTAATTTTCCAGCATATAAATGATAAACAAGAGATCTGAAATTAAGGGTAACCATCTATCTATCTGGACTTTCCCAGTGGCTCAACTATAAAAAATCAGCCTGCAAGGCAGGAACAACAGGAGACATGGGTTTGATCCATGGGTCAGGAAGATCCCCTAGAGGATGAAATGGCAACCCACTCCAATATTCTTGTCTGGAGAATCCCATGGATAGTGGAGGCTGGTAGGCTACAGTCCATAGGATCACAAAGGGTCGGACATGCCTGAGCAACTTAGCGTATGCTGGTCCTAAAATTTGTAAGTTTTCCCCCTGGAAAGACTCTTGAGAGTCCCTTGGATGGCAAGGAGATAAAAATCAGCCAATCCTAAAGGAAATCAACTCTGAATATTCATTGGAATGACTGTTGCTGAAGCTGAAGCTCCACTACTTTGGCCACATGATGCAAAGAACTGACTCATTGGAAAAGACCTTGATGCTGGGAAAGACTGAAGGCAAAAGGAGAAAAAGGCAGTGGAGGATGAGAAGGTTAAATAATATCACTGACTCAATGGACAGGAATCTAAGAAAACTCCAGGAGATAGTGAAGGACAAGGGAGCCTGGTGTGCCGCAGTCCTTGGGGTCACAAAGAGTCAGACATGACTTGGTGACTGAACAATGACAACCCCCTGAGAACACTTAGTTTTCAGAAGCTGTGAAAAGACTAAAATAGTGTTGGAAAATAGCAAGAATACACAATAAAAATACCAATATTAAAGACCTGTGTCACTCACAGAGCTCTAGAATTTGGGGATCATCTGTAAAGCTATTCTTGCCAATGTTCAGCTTCTCCATCTAGAAGGTTCAGGAGCTCTGTTTTCTTAGCAAAATGATAACAAACTGTAAAGTGTTCTGACCTATTTTGTCACATGACCTCATGCCAATTTTTACTGATATCCATGTTTGTTGCCATAGTCAGTGCATTATACTATGATACCAGCTTGTAAGCAATAATTTTATAAAGGTTAGTGCAGCTTATTTTACATCAAGAAAGCAACCAAAGAGCTTAAAAATTAAAGCAAAAATTAAAAACATCTGGTCTGGGGTCTTTGCACTTGATCGGGTGAATTTGTATATAAATTATACTTAGACCTGAAGGTAATCATTTTCCATTTTTACTTTATGATTACCTCAAGTCAGTGTCGTGTCTTGTAAAAACATACCTGCGCTGCAGTTCTTCCGTAACTCTATGAAATAAAACACATCTTTCTGGCTCAGTGAAGTTCAGAAAATCTGGGTCTTCGCTCCTATAAATGTATCATATTGCATTTACTGGCTAATAAAGTCTCAAAGAACAAGATTGCCCTCCTTCTCACAACTTGATCCTTTACAAATTTACAAATGTAAGGCTTTAACCTGGTTGAACTCAACTCTGGCTCCCTGAGGGAAGGCACTAACCAGGAGAAGTGTCTGTTCTGGGTTAGCTGGGCCCGGGCTCCCAGCGGCTGCGTTGGGAGAGGGCAGCCGTGTGCCTGAAGGGTACAGCTGGCCTCTGCTAGAGGTGTGTGTCGCCTGAGCTAATGAGGTTAATTAACCAAGGTCAGAGCAAGGAGACAAAGGAGAGGGTGGGCAATGAGAAGGCAAAACATGGGGATCAGGTACAAGAAGGTCTGGTCACAGGACAAGCGCACGACCTGTTATCAAGTCGGAGGCCAACTCCCTGAAAACCAAACAGAGATAAAAGCTGAGGAACAGGTGACATTCTTCAGGATCGAGGTGTTTGTTCCCTCCTAGCCCACAAATGCTTAGAGAAAAATTTCTCTGCAGAGCCTCTGTATCTAGACAGTGCCAGTCCCCTTATGTGAAAAGCCTTTGTGACATCCATGTGGCCTCATGGAGGGTCTTGTCAGAAAAGGCCTTTACTCAAAGCCCACCCAGAGCAAGTCATTTTCATTTCTTTTTTTGGTTAAAAGGGTATCATTTGAAATGAGAGGCTCCAAAGAGGGAAATTTGGAAGAAACCATAATGACACTGTAGGCAGTAACTTGAACGTGGCCTTGTCTAAAAAGGGCAATTTCTTTATCAAATCGTGAAATGTTTTGTCTATTTAACACCAAGCATTTTGAACTCAGAGCAGTAAAACAATGAGTTTTTACAGGAAGTAGAGGGTAGGTGGAGAGATGTAAAAACCAAAAAAAAGAGACAAGAAGTAAGAAGCAGGGAGAGAGAGGGTGAATGTGTTTTCTGTCCAAAACAGGGGAATAAGTTTCACCTGTCAGATAAAAACAGCCTGTTTCTGCATCAGATTACTCTGATGGAAGAATGGATTTTTTTTTTTTTCTGAATTCCCTGCATGTTTGTTGCTAAGTCTGATCACTTAACAAAACAGATAATTAAAGCTGTTTGCTAAATGACTCCAACAATTGCTTCAGGGTCGACACCGCCACAAAAATGCAACCCATATATTTTCTAGGTAATTTGAAATCAAAGCTTTTGGACCTGAAAGGATTGCCCGGTTTTCCATTCTGCCCTGCTGGTTGATCTTCACTGGAAACAGAACAAATGGTTTCTAAGAGTTTGAAATGCACATGGCCCGTTTGTTTTGAAGTTTTTAACTGGGTGGACGCACTATCCGTTCCTCGCGGTTAAGGACCACTTCTAACTACCTCGCTGCCTCCTCAGAGAAGAAGCAGTGTGTGAGCACCATTAAAATGCTGACAGGAAAATCTGTGTCACTAAACTTCAAAATAAACCATGAAAAGCACTCAGTGACCTCTGGCACCCATGTGCTGGTTTCCTTCATCTTTTAACAATTCAAAATCTTACGGAAAGCAAATACTTTTCGTGAAAATGGTTGATCTCTGGCTGCTCCTAGATGACAGTGACCCTCCGGAAACAAGGTAGCATAAGGTCCCAGATTGCATGTTTTTTAATTCAGGTAAAAAAAAACAACTGATATGAATCTTTGTGGCAACCCTAAATAGTAGAAGCTCAGCCAGAAGGTCTGAAGGTAGTCTGCAGAGGTGAGGAAGGGCAGGTGAGGAGCATTGAAAGGCTACAGCTTCTGAAGAATGTTCTTACGGTAAGAAGTACCTCCATCACCACCACCCACCCCAGCACACACACACACACACACACACATACATTTTTCCATCCTCACCCCACTTCCTGTCAGTTCAGTTCACTTCAGTCCCTCATTCGTGTCTGACTGCAGCAAGCCAGGCCTCCCTGTCCATCACCACTCCTGGAATCCACCCAAACTCATGTCCATTGAGTCGGTGATGCCATCCGACCATCTCATCCTCTGTCGTCCCCTTCTCCGCCCACCTTCAGTCTTTCCCAGCATCAGGGTCTTTTCAAATGAGTCAGCTCTTCGCATCAGGTGGCCAAAGTATTGGAGTTTCAGCTTCAACATCAGTCTTATAACAGGGTTTATTTTGCTTGTTTTGTTTAGCATATTTGGGGGGCAACCTCCACCATCTCAAGAGTTGCTGCATTGGTCCCACAGGGCAGGGGCTGAAGCGACCATGTTTGATTAACATATGGAAACAAAATCCACCCTGTGTTTTGGAGCTGAAATGCCAGTTGGTCTTTGTTTTACAAACTCATCTGTAGTTTTATCTTTATTTCTGATGTAGATGAGACACCATGACTTTTTTTTAAAAGATTTTGAATGTAAGAGAAAAACTTCCCAGTGAAAAATCTGTTTACAGTGGTAATGTGCTTGCCTGAACATTTTGGGAAATATTTGCTTATTCTTCACAACAAATATTTGGCAGAGCAACTGTGTTTTAAGTAGTAGCTACAACCCTGTAGTGGAGATATGATTACCCAAGGAGTGGTAAACATTTCAAGTCCATTCAACGTAGCATTGTGTTCCTAGTCTATGCTTG
>SJYX01012891.1:0-15777 GCA_006410675.1 Oreotragus oreotragus
TTCAGTGTGTCTGCCCTCTGATGCCCTCTTGCACCACCTACCATCTTACTTGGGTTTCTCTTACCTTGGACGTTGGGTATCTCTTCACGGCTGCCCCAGCAAAGCACAGCTGCTGCTCCTTACCTTGGATGAGGGGTATCTCCTCCCGCTGCCCTTCTTGACCTTCAACGTGGGATGGCTCCCAGACCCATTTCAAAAAGCGGGCAAGGGCTCAAATCAATAAAAATAAAAATGAAAAAGGAGAGGTTACAATGGACACTATAGAAAATTATTATAGCTCAATTGATTTGATAAAGTTGCAGGATACAAAATTAATACACAGAAATCTGTTGCTTATCTACACACTAACAATGAGAAATCAGAAAGAGAAACTAAGGAAACAATCCCATTTACCAATGCATCAAAAATAATAAAATATCTATTTATACTCTACTCTGTCTGAAGAGAGTACTCATCATCATGTTCTTAGTCATGTCTGACTCTTTGCTATCCTGTGGACTGTAGCCCATCAGGTTTCTCTGTCCATGGGATTTTCCAGGCAAGGACACTGGACTGGGTTGGAGTGGGTTGCCATTTCCTCCTCCAGGGGATCTTCCCGACCCAGGGATCCAATCTCCATCTCCTGTGTCTCTTTCATTGCAGACAGATTCTTGACTGCTGAGCCCTTGGGGAGGCTCTAAGAGACTACCACAGCAACTATATGCCAATGAAAAGGAGAACCTAGAAGAAATAGACAAATTCTTAGAAATGTATCATCCCCCAAAACTGAACCAGGAAGAAATGGAAGATATGAACAGACAAATCGTAAGCACTGAAATGAAACTGTGATTAAAAAACTCTCCACAAAGAAAAGTCCAGGACTAGATGGCTTCACAGGCAAATTCTATCATCATTTAGAGAAGAAATAACACCTATTCTTTTGAAGCAATTTCAAAAAAATTGCAGAGGAAAGAACATTCCCAAACTTATTCTTTGAGACAACCATCACTCTGATACCAAAACCAGACAAAGATACATTACAGGTCAATATCATGGATGAACATAGACACAAAAATCCTCAACAAAATACCAGTAAACCAAGTCTAACAATACACTAAAAAGTTCATACACCACGATCAAGTGGGATTTATCCCAGAGAAGTAAGGATTTTTTCAGTATTTGCAAATCATTGTAATACACCACATTAACAAACTGAAGAATGGAAACCATATGGGATAGATCACATGCTGGGCCATAAAGCAAGCCTCAGTAAATTTAAGAAAATTGAAGATACCAAGTATCTTGTCTATTCTCATAGTGTCGTGGTCAGAAATAAACCAAAGAGGAGGGGGGGGGACTGTAAAAAACATAAACACATGGCGGTTAAACAAAATGCTACTGAACAACAAATGGCCCACTGAAGAAATAAAAGAGAAAATAAAAAATACCTGGAGACGAAAGCAAAAAATACGATGATCCAGACCCTATGCAATGCAGCAAAAGCAGTTCTAAGAGGAAAATTTATAGCAATACAATCTTATCTCAGGATACAAGAAAAATTCCAAATAATCAATCTAATCTTACACCTAGACAAAGGCAACTAGAGAAACAAGAACAAAAAGTAAAACTCAAAGTTAACAGAAAGAGGACATTAAAGATCAGAGGGTGTTTGCTATGACCAGTGCATTACCTTTTCTCCTTTGCTTTTCACCTCTCTTCTTTTCACAGCTATTTGTAAGGCCTCCCCAGACAGCCATTTTGCTTTTTTGCATTTCTTTTCCATGGGGATGGTCTTGATCCCTGTCTCCTGTACAATGTCACGAACCTCATTCCATAGTTCATCAGGCNAGACAAATTCTTAGAAATGTATCATCCCCCAAAACTGAACCAGGAAGAAATGGAAGATATGAACAGACAAATCGTAAGCACTGAAATGAAACTGTGATTAAAAAACTCTCCACAAAGAAAAGTCCAGGACTAGATGGCTTCACAGGCAAATTCTATCATCATTTAGAGAAGAAATAACACCTATTCTTTTGAAGCAATTTCAAAAAAATTGCAGAGGAAAGAACATTCCCAAACTTATTCTTTGAGACAACCATCACTCTGATACCAAAACCAGACAAAGATACATTACAGGTCAATATCATGGATGAACATAGACACAAAAATCCTCAACAAAATACCAGTAAACCAAGTCTAACAATACATTAAAAAGTTCATACACCACGATCAAGTGGGATTTATCCCAGAGAAGTAAGGATTTTTTCAGTATTTGCAAATCATTGTAATACACCACATTAACAAACTGAAGAATGGAAACCATACTATCATCTCAATAGATGCAGAAAAAGCCTTTGATAAAATCTAACACCAAGTTATGATAAAAACTCTCCTGAAAGTATGCATAGAGGGAACTTACCTCAGTGCAATGAAGACCATATATGTCAAACCTATACCTAACACTGGAAGGACTGATGCTGAAGCTGAAGCTCTAATACTTTGGCCACCTGATGTGAAGAACTGACTCACTGGAAAAGACCCTGATGCTAGGAAAGGTTGAAGACAGGAGGAGAAAGGGATGATGGAGAATGAAATGGTTGGATGGCATCACTGACTCAATGGACATGAATTTGAGCAAGGTCCGGGAGTTGGTGATGGACAAGGAAGCCTGGCATGCTGCAGTCCTAAGGGTCGCAAAGAGTCAGACACACCTGAGCAACTGAACTGAACTGATAGCTAACACCATATTCTCAGTGAAAAGCTGAAACATTTCCTCTAAGATCAGGAATAATACAAGGATGTCCAATGTTGTACTCTTTTTTCAACATAGTTTGGGAAGTCCTAGCCACAACAATCAGAGATGAAATCAAAATGGAAGGGATCTGCATCAGAAAAGGAATAAAACTGTTACTTTTTGCAGATGACATGATATTATGCATAGAAAATCCTAAAGGTAATATAAAGAAAACTGCTAGAACTCAAATGGATTTTGTAAAGTTGCAGGTTACAAAATAACACTGAAACTTGTTGCATATCTATGCATAACAATAAAAGATCAGAAAGAGAAATTCAGGAAGCAATCCCATTTTTGCATCAGAAAAGGAATAAAACTGTTACTTTTTGCAGATGACATGATATTATGCATAGAAAATCCTAAAGCTAATACAAAGAAAACTGCTAGAACTCAATGGATTTTGTAAAGTTGCAGGTTACAAAATAACACTGAAATTTGTTGCATATCTATACATAACAATAAAAGATTAGAAAGAGAAATTCAGGAAGCAATCCCATTTAACCACTGCATTGAAAAAAATAAAATGCCTAGGAATAAGCCTGTCTAAGAAGGCAAAAGACCTATGTTCTGGAAACTATAAGACACTGATGAAAGAAATCAAAATGACACAAACATGGAAAAATACACAGTGTTCTTGGACTGGAAGAATCAATATTGTTAAAATGCCTGTATTATACAAGACAGTCTACAGATTTCATGCAATTCCTATCAAATTACTAATGGTATTTTTCACAGAACTAGAAGAACTTTTAAAAATTTGTATCAAAACACAAATAAATCCAGAAAAGCCAAAGCAATTTTTAGAAAGAAAAATGGAGCTGTAGGAATTAACTGTCCTGTCTTCAGACTATATAACAAAGCTACAGTCATCAAAACAGTATAGCACTGGCACAAAAACAGAAATATAGGTAATGGAACAGCATGTAAAACCCAGCTGCTGCTGCTAAGTCGCTTCAGTCGTGTCCGACTCTGTGTGACCCCATAAACGGCAGCCCACCAGGCTCCCCTGTCCCTGGGATTCTCCAGGCAAGAACACTGGAGTGGGTTGCCATTTCCTTCTCCAATGTAAAATCCAGAAATAAACACATCTATGCACACATCTATGGTCAATTACTCTATGACAAAGAAGGCAAGGATATACATTGTAGAAAAGAAAGCCTCTTCAATAATTGGTGTTGGGAAAACCAGACAGCTACACGTAAAATAAAGAAATTAGAACATTTTCTAACACCACACACACAGATAAACTCAACATAGATCTAAATGTAAAACCAGACATTATAAAACCACTAGAGGAAAACAAGTCAGAACATTTTTGACCTAAATCACAGCATTAATTTTTGGACAATCTCCTATAATAATGGAAATAAAAACAAAAATAAACAAACATGACCTAATTAAACTCAAAGCTTTTGCACAGCAAAGAAAACCATAAACAAAATTTAAAACAACCCTCAGAATGAGAGAAAATATTTGCAAACAATGCAATAGATCAGGGATTAATCTTCCAAATACACAAACAGTTCATACTACTCAATATTTAAAAATATCCCATAAAAATGGAGGATCTAAATAGATATTTTTTTCCCAAAAAGACATATAGATATACAACAACCACATGAAAAAATGCTCAGCATCACTAATTGTTAGAGAAATGCCAATCAAAACTACAATAAGATATCACCTCACAGTGGTCAGAATGTCCATCAGCAAAAGAGAATACAAATAAAGGAAATTCTTCTATACTGTTTGTGGGAATTTACACAGGTAGAGCCCCTATAGAGAACAGAATGGATGTTCCTTGAAAAGAGCTAACAATAGAGCTACTATATGATCCTGCAATCCCACTCCTGGGAATATATCCAGAGAAAACCATAATTTGAAAAGATACATGCACCCCAATGTTCATGGTGACACTCTTTACAATAACCTAGACATTCACAGGTAGAGCCCCTATAGAGAACAGAATGGATGTTCCTTGAAAAGAGCTAACAATAGAGCTACTATATGATCCTGCAATCCCACTCCTGGGAATATATCCAGAGAAAACCATAATTTGAAAAGATACATGCACCCCAGTGTTCATGGTGGCACTCTTTACAATAACCTAGACATGGAAGTAAACAACAGAAGAATGGATAAAGATGTGATATATATACACCATGGACTATTACTCAGACATAACAAATAACAAAATGCCACCATGAGCAGCGACATCAATAGACCTACAGATTATCATACTAAGTGAAGCCGGAAGGAAAAAGACAAATATCATATAATATTGTTCATATATGGAACATTAAAAAATGATACAAATGAATCTATAAAACAGAAATAGACTCATAGATGTAGAAAACGAACTTACAGTACAGTTCAGTTCAGTTCAGTGTTGGAAGTAAACAACAGAAGAATGGATAAAGATGTGATATATATACACCATGGACTATTACTCAGACATAAAAAATAACAAAATGCCACCATGAGCAGCGACATCAATGGACCTACAGATTATCATACTAAGTGAAGCCGGAGGAAAAAGACAAATATCATATAATATTGTTCATATATGGAACATTAAAAATGATACAAATGAATCTATAAAACAGAAATAGACTCATAGATGTAGAAAACAAACTTACAGTACAGTTCAGTTCAGTTCAGTGTCTCAGTCGTGTCCGACTCTTTGCGACCCCATGAATCGCAGCATGCCAGGCCTCCCTGTCCATCACCAACTCTCAGAGTTCACTCAAACTCTTGCCCATTGAGTCGGTGATGCCATCCAGCCATCTCATCCACTGTCATCCCCTTCTCCTCCTGCCCCCAATCCCTCCCAAAGGGGAAAGTGGGGAGGAATAAATTAGGAGTCCGGGATTAAAATATACATACTACTATACATAAACTGGACTTCCCTGGTGGCTCAGATGGTAAAGCGTCTGTCTACAATGCGGGAGACCTGGGTTCGATCCCTGGGTCGGGAAGATTCCCTGGAGAAAGAAATGGCAACCCACTTCAGTGCTTTTGCCTAGAAAATCCCACGATGGAGAAGCCTGGTGCAGGCTACTGTCCATGGGGTCGCAAAGAGTCGGACATGACTGAGCGACTTCATTATACATAAAATAGATAACCAACAAGCACCCCCTGTATAGCACATGTAACTATAATCAATATCTTGTAATAACATATAATGGAAGAGAATGTAAAAAAGTACTCATGTATATTTATATATGTATAAATGAATCTTTTGTTGTATACTTGAAACTAACACAATATTATGTATCAACTATATTTCAATAAAAATGTTTTTAAAAAAAGACATGGGGCAATAGAGAGCAAACAATAATCTCCAAGAGAAGGAGAACACATGAGTTGTGCCCTATGAATGCACCAGCTCACATTTAGGGAGAGTTTGCAGGTCACAGATGGGAAGGGGGTAATCCAAGAAAATCCTGTAGTCTTGTTAAGTTAAAGAAACAGTTTGGAGAAGAAAGGCAATAGAAATTTGTGGACACAAAGAAAGATGTCTGGAGGCAGTTTTTGGCTGAGTACCAACCTGTGACCATGTCTGAGGAAACTACTGACCTTGGGGAAAGGATCTCTGAAAAGGAATAGGAAGAATAATCTTGAGAACTCACAGAAAGTCAGGGAAAGTTTGTTTTCATTAGCCAGAATGAGGAGATATCCTAACACACAAGGTATCAATTAAAGTTCTCAAAAGTGCATTTGTCTGTGGTGGAACCAAACTAGGTATGGTTTGTAAAGTCGAAGCTCTGTTTTTCCAGTAGTCATGCATGGATGTGAGAGTTGGACCATAAAGAAAACTGAGAGCGAAAGAATTGATGCTTTCAGATTGGGGTGCTAGAGAAGACTCTTGAGAGTCTCTTGAACAGCAAGTAGAGCAAACCAGTCAATCCGAAATGAAATTGGGGCAATAGAGAGCAAACAATAATCTCCAAGAGAAGGAGAACACATGAGTTGTGCCCTATGAATGCACCAGCTCACATTTAGGGAGAGTTTGCAGGTCACAGATGGGAAGGGGGTAATCCAAGAAAATCCTGTAGTCTTGTTAAGTTAAAGAAACAGTTTGGAGAAGAAAGGCAATAGAAATTTGTGGACACAAAGAAAGATGTCTGGAGGCAGTTTTTGGCTGAGTACCAACCTGTGACCATGTCTGAGGAAACTACTGACCTTGGGGAAAGGATCTCTGAAAAGGAATAGGAAGAATAATCTTGAGAACTCACAGAAAGTCAGGGAAAGTTTGTTTTCATTAGCCAGAATGAGGAGATATCCTAACACACAAGGTATCAATTAAAGTTCTCAAAAGTGCATTTGTCTGTGGTGGGACCAAACTAGGTATGGTTTGTAAAGTCGAAGCTCTGTTTTTCCAGTAGTCATGCATGGATGTGAGAGTTGGACCATAAAGAAAACTGAGAGCGAAAGAATTGATGCTTTCAGATTGGGGTGCTAGAGAAGACTCTTGAGAGTCTCTTGAACAGCAAGTAGAGCAAACCAGTCAATCCGAAATGAAATCAACCCTGAATATTCATTGGAAGGACTGATGCTGAAGCTGAAGCTCCAATACTTTGGCCATCTGATGTGAAGAGCAACTCAATGGAAAAGATCCTGATGCTGGGAAAGATTGAAGGCAGGAGTAGAAGGGGGAAACAGAGGGTGAGATGGTTGGATGGCATCACCAACTCAGTAGACAAGAGTTTGAGCAAACTCAGAGAGATAGCGAAGGACAGGGAAGACTGGCGTGCCCATTTCTACAGGATGGCAAAGAGTCAGTGACTGAACGACAGCAAAAGGCTGTTTTGCACACAAAATGGAAAAATGATGTTCATAAGGATCAAACGGATTCTCAATAACTTAACTGCATTTCAGAACAAAGGCCAACATTTTTTAAAGGAAGAGTAATAAAAATCACTCACAGGGTACTTTCCTAGTAGTAACCTTCAGATACCCCTACACAGTTATAGACAATAACCATTATCTCTGTTTACCTCTTGCAAACTATGATTTCTTGACATCCAACTCACAGCACTGGGCTCTTAAAACAGTTCTCTTTGATGTATTCTCCCAGACTGTTGTTCAGTAAGACATAATTATGCCTGTAGAGGAAGATATGTTAGAAACACTCATAGCAGGATATTCTTAAAGTAACTCAGGTTGAATGGAATTACATTATTCAAACTGAAAAACTCAGTGAGAAATTTGTTACAGGATCTCTTAACAAGTTAGATGTCTCATTTGGAAGGACATGATAATGATTTGCCATTTATCATGAAGTGTGACTTTTTATATCAGTAATCAAGTGAAATAGATAGTGAGAGATGTCTCGGATCAGAGTTTTTCAGAATAGCATCAGCAACTTCAAACACAATGTTAATCATTTGCTCTGGCTGAAATACAAGAAATAACAAAATATCAAAGGTTTTATTTTGACATATGGTTTCCCTGCTAGTTACTGAGAAGCAATAGATATTCAGAGTTCGGGAGTAGAGAATCAAAGGATGAAGTTAAGAAAAGGTAAACAGCCTAGTTTTTCAAAATTCAGAAAAATAGATTTGGAAGAAAAGCACAATGTAGTCAGAAGGTCAAGATTTACATATCTCTAAAAAAAATTCTACTTACAATAAAAACCAAAACCAAGACCTATTCAGTAAGAATCTTAGCAGAAATTGTGAAGTTATAAGAAAATATCAATATTTTACTGAAACTTTAAAAAAGTGGAAAAGTGAGAATCTTAGATGAGTGACTAAACATAGGAAGGAAGGAAGGAAGGAAGGAAGTAAAGTCACTCAGTCGTGTCCGACTCTTTCTGACCCCGTGGACTGCAGCTCAACCAGCTCCTCAACCGGCTCCTCAGTCCATGGGATTCTCCAAGCAAGAATACTAGAGTGGGTTGCCATTTCCTTCTCCAGGGGATCTTCCCGACCCAGGGATCAAACCTGGGTCTCCCGCATTGGAGGCAGACGCTTTAACCTCTGAGCCACCAGTTGTGAACTATTTGGCTTCTCTTATTGCTCAGAGGGTAAAGAATCTGCCTGCAATGTGGGAGATCCAGGTTTGATTCCTGGGTCAGGAAGATCCCCTGGAAAGGCTATGCACTCCAGTATTCTTGCCATGAGAATCCCATGGACAGAGGAGCCTGGTGGGGTACAGTCCATGCGTCAGACATAGCTGAGCAACAAACACACAGATATACATATAGTTCTAATAGACAGTATTAGACTATGATTAATTAGTGATATATTTCTGGTGATTTCTATTCCTTTCCTTGTACTTTTCTGGAGATATTACACTAAATTTATAAAAGCAGCCAATACACATTTTTAATCAAAAAAAGTTATAAAAACTTTATGTGGTTTTAACTATTGAAAATACCTTTGTATGCTAAATGAAAGCATATCATTGATAAACTGTGGGTTTATTGTCTTGGCTTGACACTGCAGGGACATGCATTGTAAATCTCTGGGAGCACTAATCTCACCATACTCTGGAGTTGTGCAGTGTACAACTTAAACTGCTGTACAGGGCAACCTGACCCTTCACATTGAGAGATTTTGTTCTTGCTTTGCCCTGACTCTATGGAAATCTCCTATTCCTTTTCTTTTTTAAAGATACTACATTATATATATATATACACTACATTCAGTTCAGTTCAGTCACTCAGTCGTATCCAACTCTTTGCGACCCCATGAATAGCAGCACACCAGGACTCCCTCTCCATCACCATCTCCCAGAGTTCACTCAAACTCATGTCCATCGAGTCGGTGATGCCATCCAGCCATCTCATCCTCTGTCCTCTCCTTTTCCTCCTGCTCCCAATCCCTCCCATCATCAGAGTCTTTTCCAAGGACTCAACTCTTTGCATGAGGTGGCCAAAATACTGGACTTTCAGCTTTAGCATCATTCCTTCCAAAGAACACCCAGGACTGATCTCCTTTAAATGGACTGGCTGGATCTCCTTGCAGCCCAAGGGACTCTCAAGAGTCTTCTCCAACACCACAGTTTAAAAGCATCAATTCTTCAGCGCTCAGCTTTCTTCACAGTCCAAATCTCGCATCCATACATGACCACTGGAAAAACCATAGCCTTGACTAGATGGACCTTTGTTGGCAAAGTAATGTCTCTTCTTTTCAATATGCTATGTAGGTTGGTCATAACTTTACTTCCAAGGAGTAAGTGTCTTTTAATTTCATGGCTGCAGTCACTATCTGCAGTGATTTTGGAGCCCAAAAAAGATAAAGTCTGACACTGTTTCCACTGTTTCCCCATCTATTTCCCATGAAGTGATGGGACCAGATGCCATGATCTTCGTTTTCTGAATATTGAGCTTTAAGCCAACTTTTTCACTCTCCTCTTTCACTTTCATCAAGGGCCTTTTTAGTTCCTCTTCACTTTCTGCCATATGGGTGGTGTCATCTGCATATCTGAGGTTATTGATATTTCTCCTGGCAATCTTGATTCCAATTTGTGCTTTTTCCAGCCCAGCATTTCTCATGATGTACTCTTCATATAAGTTAAATAAGCAGGGTGACAATATATAGCCTTGACATACTCCTTTTCCTATTTGGAACCAGTCTGTTGTTCCATGTCCAGTTCTAACTGCTGCAAATGTCTGTTTAGGTCTTTTTCCCACTTTTTGATTGGGTTGTTTGATTTTTCTGGCATTGAGTTTTATGAGCTGCTTGTATATTAGGGAAATTAATCCTTTGTCACTTGTTTCACTTATTTTCTCCCATTCTGAGGGTTTTTTTTTTTTTTCCACCTTGCTTTTATTTTCCTTTGCTGTGCAAAAGCTTTTAAGTTTAATTAGGTCCCACTTGTTTACTTTTGTTTTTATTTCTGTTACTCTAGGAGATGAATCATAGAGGATCTTGCTTTGATTTATGCCATCGAGTGTTCTGCCTATGTTTTCCTCTAAGAGTTTTATATTTTCTGGTCTTACATTTAGGTCTGTCATCCATTTTGAGTTTATCTTTGTCTATGGTGTTAGGAAGTGTTCTAATTTCATTCTTTTACATGTAGCTGTCCAGTTTTCCTAGCACCATTTATTGAAGAGGCTGTTTTTGCCCCACTGTATATTCTTGCCTCCTTTGTCAAAAATAAGGTACCCATAGGTGCATGGGTTTATTTCTGGGCTTTCTATCTTGTTCCATTGGTCTATATTNTTTATTTTCCTTTGCTGTGCAAAAGCTTTTAAGTTTAATTAGGTCCCACTTGTTTACTTTTGTTTTTATTTCTGTTACTCTAGGAGATGAATCACAGAGGATCTTGCTTTGATTTATGCCATCGAGTGTTCTGCCTATGTTTTCCTCTAAGAGTTTTATATTTTCTGGTCTTACATTTAGGTCTGTCATCCATTTTGAGTTTATCTTTGTCTATGGTGTTAGGAAGTGTTCTAATTTCATTCTTTTACATGTAGCTGTCCAGTTTTCCTAGCACCATTTATTGAAGAGGCTGTTTTTGCCCCACTGTATATTCTTGCCTCCTTTGTCAAAAATAAGGTACACATAGGTGCATGGGTTTATTTCTGGGCTTTCTATCTTGTTCCATTGGTCTATATATCTGTTTTTGTGCCAGTACCATGCTGTCTTGATGACTGTAGCTTTGTAGTATAACCTGAAGTCAGGAAGGTTGATTCCTCCAGCTCCGTTCTTCTTTCACGCCATTTGTAATTTGATAAGGATCACATTGAATCTGTAGATTGCATTTGGTAATATAGTCATTTTCACAATATTGACTCTTCCTACCCAGGAGCATGGAATATGTCTCCAACTGTTTATGTCATATTTGATTTCATTCATTAGTGTCTTATAATTTTCTGTGTACAGTTCTTTTGTCTCCTTAGGTAAGTTATTCCTAAATATTTAATTATTTTTGTTGCAATGGATTATGGGATTGATTCCTTAATTTCTCTTCTGTATTTTCACATTAGTATATAGATATGCAAGTGATTTCTGTGTATTGATTTTGTATTCTGCAACTTTGTTAAATTAACTGATTAGCTCTAGCCATTTTCTGATACTATCTTTAGGGTTTTCTATGTACAGTATCATGGCATTTGCAAACAGTGAGAACTTTATTTCTTCTTTTCTGATCTAGATTCCTTTTATTTCTTTTTCTTCTCTGATTGCTATAGCTAGGACTTCCAGAACTATGTCTAATAATAAAAGTGAAAGTGGCCACCCTTGTCTTGTTTCGGATCTTAGAGGGAATGCCTCCAGTTTTCACCGTTGAGAATAACGTTTGCTGTAGCCTTATCATATATGGCCTTTACTATGTTAAGGTAGATTCCTTCTATGCCCATTTTTTGAAGAGGTTTGACTGTAAATGGGTGCTGAATTTTGTCAAAGGTTTTCTCTGCATCTATTGGGATGATCATATGGTTTTTACCTTTCAATTTGTTAATATAGTGTATCACATTGATTTGCATATATTGAAGATTCTTTGCATTCCTGGAATAAACACAACTTGATCATGGTGTATGAGCTTTTTGATGTGTTGCTGAATTTTGTTTGTTAACATTTTGTTGAGGATTATTGCATATATGTTCATCAGTGATATTGTCCTGTAATTCTTTTATTTTTTGTGCTGTCTTTGTCTGGTTTTGGTATCAGGGTAATGGTGGCCTCATAGAATGAATTTGGAAGTGTTCTTTCTCTGCAGTTTTTTGAAAGAGTTTTAGAAAGATAGGCATTAGCTCTTCTCTAAATGTTTGACTGAATTCTCCTGTGAAGCCATCTGGTCCTGGGCTTTTGTCTTTTGGGAGATGTTTCATCACAGGTTCAGTTTCAGTCCTTGTAATTGGGTTGTTCATAATTTCTATTTCTTACTGGTTCAGTCTCGGAAGATTGAACTTTTCTAAGAATCTGTCCATTTCTTCAAGGTTATCTATTTTATTGCCATATAGTTGTTCATAATAGTGTCTTATAATCCTTTTTATTTCTGCTTTGTCTGTTGTAACCTTTCCTTTTTTATTTCTAAATTTTTTGATTTGATTCTTCTCTCTTTTTTTCTTGATGAGTCTGGCTATAGGCTTGTCAGTTTTGTTTATCTTCTCAAAACTTTTAGTTTTAGTAATCTTTACTATTCTTTCATTTCTTTTTCGTTTATTTCTGCTCTTATTTTTATGATTTCTTTCCTTCTACTAATTTTGGGGGTTTTTTTGGTTCTACTTTTTACAGTTGTTTTAGGTGTAAAGTTAGTCTATTCTATGTTTTTCCTGTTTCTTGAGGTAGGATTGTATTGTCATAAACGTCCCTCTTAGAACTGCTTTTGCTGCATACCATAGGTTTGAGTTGTCCCGTTTTCATTGTCATTTGTTTCTAGAAATTTTTTGATTTCTCTTTTATTTCTTCAGTAACCTGTTGGTTATTTAGAAACGTGTTGTTTAATGTCTATGTGTTTGTGTTTCTTATAGTTTTTTTTTTTTTTGTAATTAATATCTAGCCTCATAGCATTGTGGTCAGAGAAGATGCTTGATATGATTTAAATTTTCTTAAATTTACTGAGGTTTAATTTGTGATCCAAGATGTGGTTTATCTTGGAGAATGTTTCATGTGCACTTGAGAAGAAGGTGAATTCTGCATTTGGATGGAATCTCTTGAAGATATCAAGACAAATATATAGATTTCACAAGTGGTTTGTTATGGCATTAAGTGAGAGTAAAACAAATATCCAAGAAAGAAAAACCAAAGATGAACCCCAGACAAATGGCAGTTACAAAACCAGGCAAATAATAATTAAAATACTGGAATATACACATATACATATACACCCATGAGCAAAGTGAAAACAGTCCAACAAAAGTAAAGTACAGTAGATTGATCCGGCAAACAAAGCAAATAAAAAATTATATTTACCAGTTAAGAAGAAAACTAACTAAAGTACAAACTGGAAAACAAAACTCAAGCAAAATGCCAAGTGGGGAATAAAGCAATGAAAGCAAAACTAACAAATATGTTGAAAGGAAAGGAAAGAAAGAAAAGAAAGAAAAAAATAAACATGGAAGTTAAATAGAGGTAGATAAAGATTTATATACATTAAAGACTAACTGCAAGAAGAACAGTAGGAAAGGCAAACAAAGGAATAAATGTAGAAAAAATATAATAGACTTTTTTAAAATTAAAGATAAAATTATAAAAAAGAGGAAAAAAAAAACAGGAGAAAGAAAAAAGGGGAAAAAAAGGAAAAGTCCACAGAACTGCAAAAGCCCAGTGTAGAGGCAGAGGTCTCTAACAGTGATAAAAAATGTAACTGAGGGGGGAGAAAAGCTCTCAAAAGCTTAATTAGATTTCATAGTGCCAATAAAATCAACAACTACAAAGGAGGGGAGGGAGTGCGGAGGGGGGCAGAGAGGAAAATGAAAAAAGAAAAAAATCCAAAAGAATCTACAGAACAAGTCAAAACATAAGAATAACAAATGTTTTTCTTGAGTCACTGCTGTCAGAGTCCTTTNATCAACAACTACAAAGGAGGGGAGGGAGCGCGGAGGGGGGCAGAGAGGAAAATGAAAAAAGAAAAAAATCCAAAAGAATCTACAGAACAAGTCAAAACATAAGAATAACAAATGTTTTTCTTGAGTCACTGCTGTCAGAGTCCTTTCCTCGCTGGGAGTCACAGTACATCTCACCAACCTAGGATGCCCTCCAACGCTGTGCTGATCTCTGGACCTGCTGTGGGGGCAGCTCAGATTCTAATCTGGTCCTACTCCTACGTGTTCTCACTTCCAATGTCCACAGCTGTCAGAACTAGTGAGTTTTCTTTTGTGGGAGCTCTCAATGACCTTTTAATATTCCATAGACACAGAGTGCCTAGTTGATTGTGTGGATTTAATCCACAGCTTGTACTGCTGGTGGGAATGTTTTGGGTCTTCTTCCTTAGCCACACTGCCCCTGGGATTCAATTGTGGTTTCATTCTCCTGCATGTGGGTCATCCACTGGGGTTTGCTCCTGAGGCTGCCCTGAAGGACTTGGGTTTGCCCCTGTGAGGGCCAGGTGTGGAGATGGCGCAGCTGCTTGGGTCACAGGTATTCTTGCAACACCAGGTACTCAGGGGAGTTGGTGGCCAGGGCAGCAGGAAATATAGTGTTCTAAAAGGGTATGTGGTAATCAGTATTCGCCAATATATACTCCAGTATTCTTGCCTGGAGAACCTTCCTCCCTGACAGAGAAGCCTGGCAGGCCACAGTCTACAGGGTCACAAAGAGTTGGACACCACCAAATCAGGGGAGTTGGTGGCCAGGGCAGCAGGAAATATAGTGTTCTAAAAGGGTATGTGGTAATCAGTATTCGCCAATATATACTCCAGTATTCTTGCCTGGAGAACCTTCCTCCCTGACAGAGAAGCCTGGCAGGCCACAGTCTACAGGGTCACAAAGAGTTGGACACCACCAAAGCAACCCTGCATGCATAGACACAAGAGTATTTTTGCCTGTGCCAGCTCTGTCCCAGTGAGAGTTGAGCGTGAAAGTGGCACAGCTGCTTGGCTTGTGGGGACCTTGGCAGCGCCAAGTGTGCAGGGACACGGCCTGCCTCTGCTGCAGGAATATGGCCCCATCAGAGTCTTCTTTTGAGCCTCTTGTAGCTGGCAATCAGAAGGCCCCTTTGGCCAGTCTTCCTCCGCAGCTCCGCCTGTTCTGGTGCTTACAGGGCTCCCTTGCCTGGGGTCATTCTCTATTGTTGAGTGCATCAGGCACATAGGGGGGCTCCCCTGGCTGGGGTCCTATTCTGTAGTCGGCATATCAGTCACTTAAAGGGGCACCCCGGATAGGGTCGTACTCTGTAGTTGAGTGCGTCAGGCGTTGGATGGACCAGCTGCTCTATTAAGCTGCTGGGGGTGTGGGGAGAGAGAGGCTATGTGATGGCTCCATCCCTTACTTGTGACTCAGCAGTATCGCCTTGCTTCCATGGCTGCCTGGCTTTCCTGCACAGGAATTTCCCATCACAATCTCCTCCCTCACCAACCCGCCCCCCACCCAACCCCCGCCTCCATC
>SJYX01012891.1:17619-32587 GCA_006410675.1 Oreotragus oreotragus
TCAGCCTTAAATATTTCTTCTCTGACTCAGACAGTTGCCCCAATGTGGGGATCGGACCCCTGCTTCAGTTCCCCCATCCACCAAGGGCAGGTCCAGTCCTACTAATACTCCTGTTTTTCCCCCTAGTTCCTTCATCCTACCAAGTTTTGCATGGCTCTGTATATTCCTTCCTGGTCAGGTACTCCTGTCTTCTCTCAGCTGGTGTTCTGCGTGCACTTCTGTATCCGAAGGTGTATTCCTGATGTATCCGTGGAGAAGATGCACTCCATGTCCACCTACTCTTCTGCCATCTTGTTCTCCTCCCATTATTATTTTAAATTTTTTTTACTGGAGTATAGTTGATTTACGATGTTGTCTTAGCTTTTTCTGCACAGCAAAATGAATCAGTTACACACACCTATGTATATATACATACATCCACTCTTTTTAAAGCTCTTTTCACAGGTAGGCCATTATGGAATATTGAGTAGAGTTCCCCGTACTATACAGTACATTCTTATTAGTAATGAATATTATTAACTGGCACCTAGCTCTAATATATACTTGGGCATTATATATACTGTGTCCACTAAATGCTCTCACAACTCTATGAGGTAGATATTATCCCCATTTTACAAGTGAGTGTTGATCAAGAATTTAGTAGTGAAATACATTCAGAAACTGTACATCTGAAAATATCTCTCTGTTGTTCCCGCAGAATTCAGACAATACACTGGCCAAAGGTAGAAATACTGTAGCTATTACCTTAACACCATTCCTTCATTTTGCATAAAAAGTCTGATGATAATTTGATTTTAAAATGTTTCCAGATAACTGACACTATCACAACATAGTCAACTGACTATACTCCAATATAAAATAAAAAAGTTAAAAAAAGAAAACCAGGACAAATACTTCTGAACTTCCCAAAACTAATACTATAGAAATGGAAAACTGAGAGAGAAATCAAATGTGAAGAATTAATCAAGGAATTAACAATTATCCTCCAGAAGAAAATAAAGCAAGCTGATTGGAAAGAAATGTATTAGAATTACACAAAAGTTTTTTAAGGTTTAAAAAAGACTCAGAACAAGCTACATGTTACAAAAAATTAACAAGTGGAAGACTAGGAAACATTCAGCCTGGAGACCATTTTCTATATGATGGTGGGGAGATATTGAGAGTTTACACACCATTTTTTTTTCTTTTTTTTGCCTCACAGCAAGTGGGATCTTAGTTCCCCAACCAGCAATGGAACCTGAGCTCCCTTCTCCCCTGGCCACAATATTGGAAAGGAAACCTTAACTGCTGGATGGCCAGGGAAGTTCCAACACACTATTTTTATTTTCAATTATTTGATGAAAAGCTGGAGATAAAGAAAATGGAAAGTTCATGGATGGATATGGCCCCATTTCAACATGAACAAACCAAAAATGATATAAATCCTTGTGGAAGCCATGCAATCATCTTACAATGGTATGCAATAACAAATTTTGAGATGTAGACTGTCAACCACCGATTAAAAGTACTTCTTTGGAAGAATAAGAAAAGATAATTTTTGATAGTACTAGTATTGTAAGGAAATTTCAAGGAACATGAATGCTATGAAAGCATCAAAGAGTATTTGACAGAAGAGTAAGAAATAAAATGAAACCAGTAGAGCTTTGAAAAATTGAAGAGACAAAATATATTGCATTTTTGGTTGTTCTTTCAAACATATCTTCAGTTCAGTTCAGTTGCTCAGTAGTGTCTGACTCTTTGCGACCCGATGAACCACAGCATGCCAGGCCTCCCTGTCCATCACCAACTCCTGGAGTCCACCCAAACCCATGTCCATTGAGTAGGTGATGCCATATCTTACAGTAAAACAATTGTAGGTGAAGGTGAAGTCGCTCAGTCGTGTCCGACTCTTTGCGACCCCGTGGACTGTAACCTACTAGGCTTCTCTGTCCACAGGATTCTCCAGGCAAGAATACTGGAGTGGATTGCCATTTCCTTCTCCAGGGGATCTTCCCGACCCAGGGATCGAACCCAGGTCTCCCGCATTGGAGGCCAACGCTTTAACCTCTGAGCCACCAGGGAAGCCTAAATACAGCTAAAGCCACCCCCATACCTTTCTAATCCTGTTCCCTAACATAATCACATTCTTTAATTTGGTGTGTTTCCTTTCTATGCATGATTTTTTACATTTACTACAATGAATGTATTAATAAGATATAATATTATTTTATGCTTTTAAAATTCACATGGTCTAGATGATGTTCAGTTCAGTTCAGTCGCTCAGTCGTGTCCGATTCTTTGCAACCCCATGAATCGCAGCACGCCAGGCCTCCCTGTCCATCACCATGCGACTGAACTGAACTGATATCTGCCTATAAAATGAATAACCTTGAAGAAATGAACAAATTTTTATAAGGGTACAGTCTTCTAGGACTGAATCAGAAGTAAACCGAAAATATAAACAGATCAATCACAAGCAGTGAATTGAAACTGTGATTTAAAAACTCCCAACAAACAAAAGCTCAGGACCAGATAGCTTAATAGGCAAATTCTATCAAACATGAGAAAAGAGTTAGCACTCATCCTTCTGAAACTATTCCAAAAATTGCTGAGAAAGGAATATTCCCAAACTCATTCTATTAGGTCACTATTACCCAGTAACAAAATTTTAAAAAGATAGCACAAAAAAAGAAACTTACAGGCCAATATCACTGATGAATATAGATGAAAAAATTCTCAACAAGATACTAGCAAACCAAATCAACAATGCATTAAATGGATTATACACCATGGTCACCATGATCCCAGGGATGCAAAGACTTTTTTATATTCATAAATCAATTAGTGTGATCCATCACATCAACATATGAAATAAAAACCATATGATCATCTCAACAGATAAAAAAAAAAAACTTGACAAAATTCAACATCCATTTATGATAAAAATTCTCCACAAATTGGACAGAGAGAACATACCTCAACATAATAAAGGCCAAATATGACAAACCTACAGCTAACTTTATACTCAATGGTGAAAAACTGAAAGCCTTTTCTCTAAGTTCAGGAGTGCCCGCTCTTACCACTTTTACTCAGCACAATTTTGGAAGTTCTAGCCACAGCAGTCAGAGTAGGAAAATTAATAAAAGAAATTCAAATTGTAAAAGAAGTGAAACTCTCCCTGTTTGCAGATGACTTACTATGCATAGAAAATACTAAAGATACTACCAGAAAAATACTAGAGCTCAGTAAAGTTGCAGGAGAAAAAATTAATATACAGAAATCTGTTGCATTTCTGTACACAAACAATGGACAATCAGAAAGAGAAATTAGAAATCCCATTTACTCACACATCAAAAAGAATAATATACCTAGGAATAAACCTAACTAAGTGGTCAAAATACCTGTACTTAAAAAAACTTTAAATTGATGAAAGTAACTGAAGATGATATAAACAGTTGGAAAAATATACCATGTTCTTAAATTGGAAGACTAGTACTGTCAAATGATTATACTACTCAAGACAATCTACAGATTCAATGTAATCCCTATCAAATTACCAGTGGCATTTTTCAAAGAACTAAAAAAATCTGAAAATTCCTATGGAGACACAAAAGACCCTGAATAGCTAAAGCAATCTTGAGAAAGAAAAACGGAGCTGGAGGAATGAAGCTCCCTGACTTCAGAATATATGACAAAGCTATATCCATTTGTGGTATTGAGGGGTTTCAGGAGGGAAGGGGTTGATCTGTGGTATGTGTGGCAGGGGCCAACACAATATTGTAGTGATTGTCCTCCAATAACTGTATTTTGTTCTATGCTTCTCAATACTGTTGACTTACAATCTTTGATAATAATTACACTCATCAAAACAGTGTGATACTGCATACACACACAACAGAACTGTAGATCAATGGAAAAGGATAAAGAGCTCAGAAGCAGCTATGCCCTTACGGTCACTTAATCCTTGAAAAAGGAGGTAAGACAATACAGCGGAAGAAAGATTGTCTCTTCAATAAATGGTCCTGGGAAAACTGGAAGCTAAAGTGAAAAATGAAATCAGAATATGCTCTAATACCATACACAAAAATAAACTCAAACTAGAATCTACATTTAAGATCAGATACTATAAAACTTTTATAGGAAAACATAGACATAACACTCTTTGACATAAATTGTAGCAATATTTTTTCCAACCTGTCTCCTAGAGTAATAGAAATAAAGACAAAAACAAATGGAATCTAATTAAACTCAAAAGATTTTGCACAGCAAAGGAAACCATAAACAAAATGAAAAAACAACCCAAAGAATGGCATAAAGTATTTGCAAACAAGGGAGGGATTAATCTCCAAAATTTTCAGAATACAGACAGTTCAATACCAAAAAACAAACAACACCATCAAAAAATGTGCAGAATACCTAAACAGACATTCCTCCAAAGAAGACGTGCAGATGACCGAGAAGCTCATGATAAGATATTCAACACTGCTAAATATTAGAGAAATGCAAATCAAACCTATAATGAGGTATCACCTCATACAGGTCAGAATGGTCACCATCAAAATTCTTTAAACAATAAATGCTGGAGAGGGTGTGGAGAAAAGAGAATCCTCCTACACTGTTGGTGGGAATGTAAATTGGTATAGCCACTATGGAGAACAGCATGGAGATCCCTTAAAAAAAATAAAAAGAGCTACCATATAATCCCACAATCCCATTCCTGGGCATGTGTCCAAAGAAAACCATAATTAGAAAAGACACATGCACCCCAGTGTTCATTGCAGCATTATTTACATCAGCCTGGACAGGGAAGCAAACTAAATGTCCATCGTCAGAGGAATGGATAAAGAAGATGTGGTATGTATATACAATGGAATATAACTCAGCCATTAAAAAGAATGCAATAATTCCATTTATAGTAACATGGATGAACCCAGAGATGACCATACTAAATGAAGTAAATTGGAAAAGGCAAATATCATATGATATCACTTATATGTGGAATTGAAAAAAAAAATACGCAAATGAACTTATTTACAAAAATAGAAGTTGACACATAGTCTTCAAAAACATATTTATGGTTACCAAATGGATAAATTGGGGTAGGGATAAATTAGGGAGGTGGGATTAACATATATACACTACTGCATGTAAAACAGATAATCAACAAGATTACTGTATAGGACAGGGAACCCTACTCAACAATTTGTAATAACCTAAATAGGAAAAGAATCTGAAAAAGAATAAATAAATATACATGAATAACTGAATCACTTTGCTGTAGACTTGGAACTAACACAATATTGTAAATCAACTGTACTCCAACATAAAACAAAAATTTTTTAATAAAAACATTTAATAAAAATAAAAACCAGAACTTGAAATAATAATTACCACTATATTGGTTTTAGGTCACAATTCTAATAAAACGATATTTACAAAATAAAAAAAAAATACTTGCGTGCGCACTGAATCACTTCAGTTGTGTCTGATTCTTTGCAATGCTATGGTCTGTAGCCCACCAGTCTCATCTGTCCATGGGATTCTCCAGGGGAGAATACTGGAGTGGTTTGCCTTGGCATCCTCCAGGGTCTCTTCCTGACCCAGGGATAGAACCCTCATCTCTTAAGTATTAGGAATTAGCAGGCAGATTTTTACCACTAGGGCCATCTGGTCTCCAAAAAATGCATAGGGAATAATATATCAGTTATTTCTGGAATCGTAGTAGAAGGATGGAATTTTGGAGGAATACACCCAAAATTCAGAGATGTCAATAACATTCTAGGTTTTAATCTAAGCAGTGAGTTCACTGTGTTGATGTTATTATGCTTCATAAAGTCGTGTCAATTACTTATATGTATCAAATATTGCATAACATTTTTTCAGAGCCTTTGTGTATCTTTTGATGTACCACATAGTTTGGCTTAGCCAAAAATGATAAGCTAAATTATGTTATGCATGAGTGAACATAAAAAGCATGGATTTGGAGCCAGTTAGATCTAGATTGGAATTTTCCTTGATTTTGATGATTGCTAGATTAAGCTGTATAATCTTGAGTGAGACACTTAGGATCTCTGAATATCAGTCTCTTTCAACAATATTTATTTTATGCCTGCTATGTGCTTAGTACAGTTCAGGACACTAGAGGTATAGTGATCAACAAAACAGGGACCACATCCAGGTGCTGCGGAAGATATGGAGAAGAGTATTGCACAGGAGCCTGGAATGGCTCACCAATAAGCTGAGACACTTGGTGTGAGACCCATGTCAGAGCCCTCTTAGGTGAATTTCTGTGGAAATCATTTCATAGGCCTTTTCTAAACTGGTGCTCTTCCAACACTCCTGGGAATATATCTAACACAGACTAGGACATTTTATATCCTAACATTAACATAAGTAGTTTGTATAAGAAGCTGGCAATCTGCTCTTTTGTCAGTCTATCAAATTCCTCACGGTATGAGGTTAGGTCAGCTGTGGTACAAAGAGAAGTCTTCACTGTAACTTGCTCATATGCTTGTAATCCCTGACTGCCTTACTTGTATGCTTTTCCCATTTTTACTCTCACTCCCCAGTGTCACCAGAAAGAGAATTTCTTTCTCCCATTTTACAGACATCAGGGTCAGAGTTCTCCCCTTTCCTACCTGCCCACCTTCACTTTCTCTGTGGGTCTCCTTCTTTCTCTTATTGCCACGTTCCCAGTGAGCTCTTGGATACTCAAGCAGTCCTGGGGCTGTCAGCATGTCGGATTATCAGTTACTGTCTATCCTGAAGGAATTTGTTGCTGCTGTTGTTCATTTGCTCAGTTATATCCACCTCTTTTGCAACCCTGTGGACCATAGCCCATCAGGCTCCTCTGTCCATGGGATTTCCCAGGCAAGAAAACTGGGGTGGGTTGTCATTTCCTCCTCCAGAGGATCTTCCTGACCCAAGGATCACCCATCTCCTGCACTGGCAGGTGAATTCTTTACCACTGAGCCACCCAGGAAACCCATCTTGAATTAATACTTGCTCCCAAAGGGCACAAGGCCAGTTTGAGGGCAGAAAAGCTTTCTATCCTTATGTAAGAAGAACATAAGAGAAAAATAAAGGGAAACATCTAATAACAGTATGGTTCAGTTCAGTTCAGTTCAGTCGCTCAGTCGTGTCTGACTCTTTGCGACCCCATGAATCGCAGCACGCCAGGCCTCCCTGTTCATCACCATCTCCCGGAGTTCACTCAGACTCATTGAGTCCGTGATGCCATCCAGCCATCTCATCCTCAGTCGTCCCCTTCTCCTCCTGCCCCCAATCCCTCCCAGCATTAGAGTCTTTTCCAATGAGTCAACTCTTCTCATGAGGTGGCCAAAGTACTGGAGTTTCAGCTTTAGCATCACTCCTTCCAAAGAAATCCCAGGGCTGATCTCCTTCAGAATGGACTGGTTGGATCTCCTTGCAGTCCAAGGGACTCTCAAGAGTCTTCTCTAACACCACAGTTCAAAAGCATCAATTCTTCAGCGCTCAGCCTTCTTCACAGTCCAACTCTCACATCCATACATGACCACAGGAAAAACCATAGCCTTGACTAGACGGAGCTTAGTNGTCTTCAAAAACATATTTATGGTTACCAAATGGATAAATTGGGGTAGGGATAAATTAGGGAGGTGGGATTAACATATATACACTACTGCATGTAAAACAGATAATCAACAAGATTACTGTATAGGACAGGGAACCCTACTCAACAATTTGTAATAACCTAAATAGGAAAAGAATCTGAAAAAGAATAAATAAATATACATGAATAACTGAATCACTTTGCTGTAGACTTGGAACTAACACAATATTGTAAATCAACTGTACTCCAACATAAAACAAAAATTTTTTAATAAAAACATTTAATAAAAATAAAAACCAGAACTTGAAATAATAATTACCACTATATTGGTTTTAGGTCACAATTCTAATAAAACGATATTTACAAAATAAAAAAAAAATACTTGCGTGCGCACTGAATCACTTCAGTTGTGTCTGATTCTTTGCAATGCTATGGTCTGTAGCCCACCAGTCTCATCTGTCCATGGGATTCTCCAGGGGAGAATACTGGAGTGGTTTGCCTTGGCATCCTCCAGGGTCTCTTCCTGACCCAGGGATAGAACCCTCATCTCTTAAGTATTCTGAATTAGCAGGCAGATTTTTACCACTAGGGCCATCTGGTCTCAAAAAATGCATAGGGAATAATATATCAGTTATTTCTGGAATCGTAGTAGAAGGATGGAATTTTGGAGGAATACACCCAAAATTCAGAGATGTCAATAACATTCTAGGTTTTAATCTAAGCAGTGAGTTCACTGTGTTGATGTTATTATGCTTCATAAAGTCGTGTCAATTACTTATATGTATCAAATATTGCATAACATTTTTTCAGAGCCTTTGTGTATCTTTTGATGTACCACATAGTTTGGCTTAGCCAAAAATGATAAGCTAAATTATGTTATGCATGAGTGAACATAAAAAGCATGGATTTGGAGCCAGTTAGATCTAGATTGGAATTTTCCTTGATTTTGATGATTGCTAGATTAAGCTGTATAATCTTGAGTGAGACACTTAGGATCTCTGAATATCAGTCTCTTTCAACAATATTTATTTTATGCCTGCTATGTGCTTAGTACAGTTCAGGACACTAGAGGTATAGTGATCAACAAAACAGGGACCACATCCAGGTGCTGCGGAAGATATGGAGAAGAGTATTGCACAGGAGCCTGGAATGGCTCACCAATAAGCTGAGACACTTGGTGTGAGACCCATGTCAGAGCCCTCTTAGGTGAATTTCTGTGGAAATCATTTCATAGGCCTTTTCTAAACTGGTGCTCTTCCAACACTCCTGGGAATATATCTAACACAGACTAGGACATTTTATATCCTAACATTAACATAAGTAGTTTGTATAAGAAGCTGGCAATCTGCTCTTTTGTCAGTCTATCAAATTCCTCACGGTATGAGGTTAGGTCAGCTGTGGTACAAAGAGAAGTCTTCACTGTAACTTGCTCATATGCTTGTAATCCCTGACTGCCTTACTTGTATGCTTTTCCCATTTTTACTCTCACTCCCCAGTGTCACCAGAAAGAGAATTTCTTTCTCCCATTTTACAGACATCAGGGTCAGAGTTCTCCCCTTTCCTACCTGCCCACCTTCACTTTCTCTGTGGGTCTCCTTCTTTCTCTTATTGCCACGTTCCCAGTGAGCTCTTGGATACTCAAGCAGTCCTGGGGCTGTCAGCATGTCGGATTATCAGTTACTGTCTATCCTGAAGGAATTTGTTGCTGCTGTTGTTCATTTGCTCAGTTATATCCACCTCTTTTGCAACCCTGTGGACCATAGCCCATCAGGCTCCTCTGTCCATGGGATTTCCCAGGCAAGAAAACTGGGGTGGGTTGTCATTTCCTCCTCCAGAGGATCTTCCTGACCCAAGGATCACCCATCTCCTGCACTGGCAGGTGAATTCTTTACCACTGAGCCACCCAGGAAACCCATCTTGAATTAATACTTGCTCCCAAAGGGCACAAGGCCAGTTTGAGGGCAGAAAAGCTTTCTATCCTTATGTAAGAAGAACATAAGAGAAAAATAAAGGGAAACATCTAATAACAGTATGGTTCAGTTCAGTTCAGTTCAGTCGCTCAGTCGTGTCTGACTCTTTGCGACCCCATGAATCGCAGCACTGTCTCTTATACACATCTAGATGTGTATAAGAGACAGCCTCTTCACTTTCTGCCATAAGGAAGGTGTCATCTGCATATCTGAGGTTATTGATATTTCTCCCGGCAATCTTGATTCCAGCTTGTGTTTCTTCCAGTCCAGCGTTTCTCATGATGTACTCTGCATAGAAGTTAAATAAGCAGGGTGACAATATACAGCCTTGACGTACTCCTTTTCCTATTTGGAACCAGTCTGTTGTTCCATGTCCAGTTCTAACTCTTGCTTCCTGACCTGCATACAGATTTCTCAAGAGGCAAGTTAGGTGGTCTGGTATTCCCATCTCTTACTCTAAATATAAATTTTGCATATATGATATTCATTGGAATGTAATAAGAAAAATCCTCATATTTAGCAGAAAGTCAGTTTATGTGTCACACAAAGAACTCTCCTGAAACCAAAAGTAAATTCTTATAAAAGGGCATTCATCTGAAATACTGATAAAGAAACATCAAGAAAATAATCATTAAATTCTCAACATCTGAAAAGCAGAGAGAAAAAGAGTAATAAAAAGTAAGTGAAAGATATTTGCATAAGTCATAATTGGAAAATTTCCTACAACTGTGACCAAAGCAACAAAATGAGGCTTGAATATGTATTCAGATAGTTATTGTTGGAAAGCAATAAATAATTATTTACTTTCTTAAGAAAAGGGCATAAGAGAATACATTATAGAGCTTGGTCAACCCACAACTCAGGTGGTGACACCGACCTTCTTGAAAGGGCATCCCTCATTCTCAAACACCTTAAAGGAAAATGAACCAGGTAATCAGGCCACAGGGGAGATTTTAAATATTAAAATTTGTTTTCATGTGTCTGTTTTGCTTCTGGAAATATCTTTATCTAAAACAAGAAGTCTTGCCCCATTCACTATCAAAACAAAGAACAGAAGCAAAAAAACTTCCCACCACACTGAGTCTCTCATTCCATTTTTTTTCTAAGTAGTTAAGGGAAAGATATACCCATTTGAATGCAGAGTTCCAAAGAATAGCAAGGAGAGATAAGAAAGCCTTCCTCAGTGGTCAGTGCAAAGAAATAGAGGGAAAAAATACAATGGGAAAGACTGGAGATCTCTTCAAGAAAATTATAGATACCAAGGGAACATTTCATGCAAAGATGGACTCACTAAGCACAGAAATGGTATGGACCTAACAGAAGTAGAAGATATTAAGAAGAGGTGACAAGAATACACAGAATTGCACAAGATAGATCTTTACAACCCAGATAATCATGATGATGTGATCACTCACCTAGAGCCAGACATCCTGGATGTGAAGTCAAGTGGGTCTTAGAAATAAAAAGCATCACTATAAACAAAGCTAGTGGAGGTGATGGAATTTCAGCTGAGCTATTTCAAATCCTAAAAGATGATGCTGTGAAAGTAATGTACTCAATATGCCAGCAAATTTGGAAAACTCAACAGTGGCCACAGGACTGGAAAAGGTCTGTTTTCATTCCAATCCCAAAGAAAGGCAATGCCAAAGACTGTGCAAACTACTGCACAAATGCACTCATCTAACACACTAGCAAAGTAATGCTCAAAATTCTCCAAGCCAGGCTTCAATAATACCGTGAACCATGAACTTCCAGATGTTCAAGCTAGTTTGAGAAAAGGCAGAGGAACCAGAGATCAAATTGTCAACATCCGCTGGATCAGCGAAAAAGCAAGAGAGTTCCAGAAAAACATCTACTTCTGCTTTATTGACTACGCCAAAGCCTTTGACTATATGGGTCAAAATAAACTGTGGAAAATTCTTCAAGAGATAGGAATACCAGACCAGTTGACCTGTCTTTTGAGAAATCTGTATGCAGGTCAAGAAGCAATAGTTAGAACTGGACATGGAACAACAGACTGGTTCCAAATAGGAAAAGGAGTACGTTAAGGCTATATATTGTCACCTGCTTATTTAAGTTATATGCAGAGTACATCATGAGAAACGCTGGGCTGGATGAAGCACAAGCTGGAATCAAGTTTGCTGGGAGAAATATCAATAACCTCATACATGCAGATGACATCACCCTAACGGCAGAAAGTGAAGAAGAACTAAAGAGCCTCTGATGAAAGTGAAAGAAGAGAGTGAAAAATTTGGCTTAAAGCTCAACATTCAGAAAACAAAGATTATGGCAACTGGTCCCATCTCTTCATGGCTTCAAATAGATGGGGAAACAGTGGAAAGAGTGTCAGACTTTATTTTGGGGGGCTCCAAAATTACTGCAGATGGTGATTTCAGACATGAAATTGACAGACACTTACTCCTTGGAAGGAAAGTTATGACCAACCTAGATAGCATATTAAAAAGCAGAGACATTACTTTACCAACAAAGGTCCATCTAGTCAAGGCTATGGTTTTTCCAGTAGTCATGTATGGATGTGAGAGTTGGACAATAAACAAAGCTGAGCACAGAAAAATTGATGCTTTTGAACTGTGGTGTTGGAGAAGACTTTTGAGAATCCCTTGTATGGATGTGAGAGTTGGACAATAAACAAAGCTGAGCACAGAAAAACTGATGCTTTTGAACTGTGGTGTTGGAGAAGAGTCTTGAGAGTCCCTTGGACTGCAAGGAGATCCAACCAGTCCATCCTAAAGGAAATTGGTCCTGAATGTTCATTGGAAGAACTGATGTTGAAGATCGAACTTCAATACTTTGGCCACCTGATGCGAAGAGCTGACTCACTTGAAAAGACCCTGATGCTGATTGAAGGAATAGAAGGGGATGACAGAGGATGAGATGGTTGGATGGCATCACCGACTCAATGGACATGAGTTTGAGTAAACTCCGGAAGTTGGTGATAGACAGGAAAGCCTTGCGTGCTGCAGTCCATGGGGTCACAAAGAATCAGACATGACTGTGCAACTGAACTGAACTGAATAATTTCCAATCCATGGGATTAGGAAATCTTAGAACTATTGGGCTACTAGCTCTACCTTTGTGACTTACCTTCACAGAGCAGACCACCGAAAGTTCATCTACCTTAACTTGAATTTCTTTCTCCTATTGAGATAAATGAGGTTCTGAGCACAAACAAGAGTCAAAGTTCTGGAAAGCATAGGATCCAAACACCATACAGAGCTCTATCAAGAAGCAGATAGATTTCAACCTGTATGAAATTTATTTTATGAACCCCTTACTCTAGCACTAAATATCTTCTTGCAAATAATGCTTTGCTCCAATCTCTGCATTCTTTATTCTCTCCAAAATTAAATAAATCCCTGAAAATGCTCCTTTAATTGGTATAGTACTTCATTCCTTTTGCTGTTTTCACAAGTTCCAATGGTGCCTTGTGAAGAGCGATTCACACTATATTTGCCAAGTATAATTTTCCATTAGGATGAGCAAGAAAGACTATTTACAGTGGTGTAGTGTACGGCTGTAATAGCACTGGAAAACAAAAGTCAGGTCACAGATCCCTTTCTCAAAGGCAAATACAGATCAGTTCCTACTTTTGATTCAGGCAGCAAGCCAAACCCGGAATAAGAGAAGCCATATGTATGTGTTTGAGAGAAAGTTGCCTAAATAAGTAGGGATTTTCCCCAAATAATGAAGTTAACTTTGTTTATGGCTCTTGGAGGATGATGGAAAAGTAGTGGTCAGACTATACGTCTTAAAAATGTTTTCTCAAATACTCCAAGGTAATTTTTTAAAAAAGAAGAAACAGCATGATAAAAGGGTCACAGCCTTCATCAAGACTGATGAATACAAAAAGGGCAGCTATGGTATTTGAAGGTTCACCAATTTCTCCACACTCAAATACAGATGAAACTTGTTCCCAGATTTTTTATCCCCATCCAAAAGAAGGAATATCTCTGACTAAATAGGAGCCTATAGAACTGCCTGCTCTTGTGCCTTTTTTTATTTTAATTTATGCTTAAAGATCATAAAAAAGAGTGAGTGATTCTAAGGTTACTATCAAAAACCCTCTTTAAGATACATCAGGTCAGTTCAAAAAGACTGATCCCCAGTCTGGGAAGAGTCTAAGGACTTTTAAACAAGTGGTTCTCAACAGGGAACAGTTTGGTCCCAAAGGAACACTTGGCATGTCTAGTGACATTCTTGACGGTCACAACTGGGGTGGGGGAAGTCATTGTGTCATCTAATAAATAGAGGCCAGGGATGCTGTAAAACAACCTACATGGCACAGGACAGTCCTTGACCAGAAAGAATTAGGGCCCAAACTCTTAAGTGCATAGAATAAGAAACACTGTCGTAGATCAGTATCCGCTGGATCAGCCCAAACTGTGAGGAAGCACAACCTTACTGACTTCTGACCTTGGAGATCCTCATTGTATGCAGCCATTTGGAGCCATGTTCCCCTGGAGTGGATACATTCAATTGGTGGGACTTCTGTCCTTATTTTTCAGCTGTGTGGTCCTCTTTGTAACCAGTTATTTGGAAACCACTGCCTTGCTCCTTCCTTCTAGCAGACCTGGCTTTCAGAAAGGCACAAAGGGAAGATAGAACTATATTCACTGATGTTATTTGGCTTTTCCAGCCCACAAAGAATATTCTAAATGAAAAGAAATTACATTTGGAATTTCTTTTTACCTCAAGGCTAAGTAGTATGTTTGACAATGACTATAAACAAAAATAAATTTCAAGAACAGTTTGGATACATAAATTCCACTTCATAGTATACAATTATATGTATGAGTTCCCAAATTGATACAGTTAATCAAGGAAATGATTTACATAGCATATAACAAAAAAACAAAAATAGGTTTATATTTTCTATTTTAAAACATTATATATATATATACTTTTACCATTATGCAGATTAAACTTGTTCCCAGATATTTTTATCCATGTCCAAAAGAAGAAATATCTCTGACTAAATAGGAGAGAGCCTGTAGAACTGCCCACTCTCCATAACTGACTCTCTCCATAATTAAACAGGGGCTTCCCTGGTGGCTCAGAGGGTAAAGCATCTGCCTGTGATATGGGAGACCGAGGTTTGATCCCTGGGTCGGGAAGATCCCCTGGAGAAGGAAATGGCAACCCACTCCAGTACTCTTGCCTGGAGAAACCCATGGACAGAGGAGCCTGATAGGCTACAGTCCATGGGGTCACAGAGTTGGACATGACTGAGTGACGTCACTTACTTATAATTAAACAAATCCCTGAAAATACTCCTTTAATTGGTATAGTACTTGATTCCTTTTGCTGTTTTCAGTACTTCATTCCTTTCGCTGTGTTTATATATACACATAAGTGTATATATACATACACTTTTAAAAAACATCAGTACAAATGGTAAATCTTTTTT
>SJYX01012892.1:0-92608 GCA_006410675.1 Oreotragus oreotragus
CTGAGTGAACTCCGGGAGATGGTGATGGACAGGGAGGCCTGGCGTGCTTCAATTCATGGGGTCGCAAAGAGTCGGACACGACTGAGCGACTGAACTGAACTGAACTGAACTAGGTTGGTCATAACTTTTCTTCCAAGGAGTAAGCATCTTTTAATTTCATGGCTGCAGTTACCATCTGCAGTGATTTTGGAGCACAAAAAAATAAAGTCTGACACTGTTTCCACTGTTTCCCCATCTACTTCCCATGAAGTGATGGGACCGGATGCCATGATCTTCGTTTTCTGAATGTTGAGCTTTAAGCCAACCGTTTCACTCTGCACTTTCACTTTCATCAAGAGGCTTTTTAGTTCCTCTTCACTTTCTGCTATAAGGGTGGTGTCATCAGCATATCTGAGGTTATTGATAATTCTCCCGGCAATCTTGATTCCAGCTTGTGCTTCTTCCAGTCCAGCGTTTCTCATGATGTACTCTGCATAGAAGTTAAATAAGCAGGGTGACAATATACAGCCTTGGCGTTTTACATTTTAGTTTTATCCAATATTCATATTTATTTTGTCTTTTTTAAGCATGCTATGGTAATTCTTTGCTCCTGCATTGTTGCCTTTTCCACCAAAGACACATGTGGACTCTGACATCAGTGAGCACAGAAGTGAGTGCTGTCTGTAACCTTGCTCCCCGGTCGCCCCCTCTCTGTTTACTGGAGAAATTCTGTAAGGGAGAAATTCTGTAAAAAGCAATGTCTTTATCTTTTCTGGAATAAACAGTTAATCATCTCAAGCCTCTCAGAGGGTTTCCCGGGAAATATGGGCCATTATATTGACGTTCCTCAAGCTCCTCAAGAACTCTGCAAGGCAAGGACTTCCTCAGTGGTCCAGTGGTTAAGACTGTCTTCCAGTGCAGTGAGTGAGGGTTCAATCCCTGGTTGGGAAGCTGAGATCCCACATGCCTTGTGGCCAAAAACTCAGAACATAAAACAGAAGCAACATTGCAATAAATTCAATAAAACTTAAAAAAAGAGAAAGTTTATAGAACTCTACAAGGCAGAGGAAGCCCCTCAGGACCTATTGAACAGGAAAAATGACACACTTACTGGTAAAGGATCTTTTTTCTCAATCATTCAACAATCTTTTGATTGCCCTTTATGCACAAACCCCTGTGTTTATGAAACTTAAATTCCTTGCGGGATATATTTGCCAGAGATTCTGCAAGGAAAAAAAAATGCCACATTTGATTTGTGGTAATTTGAGCAAGATTTAATGGAGGAATTATTAGCAGCATTGTGGGGAGAGGTCTGAGAAATCACACACACACACACATGTGCACACACACGCACACACACACAAGTACACACAAACAGGGTAGTCAGCACCCCCAGGGCTAGTAACACCCAAGCTGTAATCAGTGACTCAGTAGATGGGGAAGAGAGCAGTTCCCGAGTCTTGACAGAGGCTCCTGGAGAGACGGGAGGAGGGGATAGTGTGGGGGTGGGGGCCGGGGGCGCAGAGACAAGGGCAACCTAAGCAGACCCCACAGAGAGGGGGACACAGGACAGAAAGATGACCCAGCCCTTCTNCATGTGCACACACACGCACACACACACAAGTACACACAAACAGGGTAGTCAGCACCCCCAGGGCTAGTAACACCCAAGCTGTAATCAGTGACTCAGTAGATGGGGAAGAGAGCAGTTCCCGAGTCTTGACAGAGGCTCCTGGAGAGACGGGAGGAGGGGATAGTGTGGGGGTGGGGGCCGGGGGCGCAGAGACAAGGGCAACCTAAGCAGACCCCACAGAGAGGGGGACACAGGACAGAAAGATGACCCAGCCCTTCTCTCTTCACTCCCACTGTGGCCTCCCATGGCTGAGCCCAAAGGGAATTCAAAGGACCTGATCGAATCTGTAATGGTCAACCTCCCAGAGGCCGCAGCAAGGTGGAAGATGATGGAGAAGGACTCTAGGGAGGATATCACAAGGTTGCTGGTCCCAGGGGCAACACTCATCTTAATGACCCAACTTCACTGAAATAAAGATGACCTCTGGGACACCCCTGGTGGTCCAGTGGGTGAGACTCTGTGCTCCCAACGCAGGGGGCCCAGGTTCCATTCCTGGTCAAAGAACTGGATCTCACATGACTCAACTAAAGATTCGACATGCCACAACCAAGACAGCAAATAATTTTTTTTTTTAAAGAAGATCTTCATCTTGTTTTAGAGGAGACTAAGAGAGGTCGGACACCCAGCTCTGGCTGAGAAGTAGAATATTCTGTCTAGTTTGTACTTTGCAGGAATGTGACATAGTCTGTTTTTGTATAGACTACTATTGTAACTAACAATTTGTTAGTTTCTGCAGTTGGGTCTCCTTGAAAGGGTGGGAAGTCAATACGTAAATTCTGTAGTCTGCAAATTGAAGAAATGCTCTGATGTGTATATTTAACACAGAGACCTAAAAATGAAGCATTTGGTGGACAGACACTAAGGCAGCCACATGATCCCTGCTCTCAGGCGTTTGTGCCTTTAAGAGATCCTCTCCCCCTGGGGATGGTGGTAGCTGTGACTTGCCTCTACCCACAGAAATTGCAGAGGACTACTGTCTCTCCTGTGATGATGCTCACCACGTGACAAAGATGATGCCGTCATTGCCGTGATCACATTATATAAAATCCCTCTGCTAGCAAGCAGTCTCATGCCAAAGACTCTCTCTTCTGCCAGGTTGAAGGAATAAGCTGTTGGGTAAAAGCCTGATGCAGGTACCGGATGACACAGAGCTATGGCAATCCTTAGAGCTGTGAGCAGCCCCGGCTCAACAGACAGCAGGAAGCAAAGGCCTCCGTTCTACAGCCACAGAGAGATGAATTCTGCCAGCACACTGAATGGTTTGGGTAGCAGATCCACCCCAGTCAAGCCTCCAGATGAGATCCCAGCTCCAACCAACACCTTGATGGTAACTTTCCAGACAACCCAGCTAAACCAAGCCCAGATTCCTCATCACAGAACCTGTTAGATAACAAATGTGTGTTGCTTTAAGCCATAAAATTGCTGGTCACTGGGGCTTCCCTGATGGCTCAGCAGGTAAAAAACCTGCCTGCAACGCAGGACACACAGGAGACGTGGGTTTGATCCCTGATTCGGGAATATCCCCTGGAGGAGGGCATGGCAATGCACTCCACTATTCTTGCCTGGAGGATCCCATGGACTGAAGACCCTGGTGGGTTACAGTCCAAAGGGTTGCAAAGAGTCAGACACGACTGAGGGACTAAGTTTGCACATGTCACTTGTTATGAAGTCATAGAAAATGAATACAAATAGGTATTTAATTTTTCCATATTGTGTTATTTAATAACTCTTTAGAATATTCTCCCAAACTCCCTGCAACCTGGGTCTTGTGGCTCAGTCACTATTCTAGTCAACAAGCAGGGTATCTCCCATGCAGGTGACTCAGTGGTCAAGAATTCTGCCAATGCAGGCGCCACAGGAGATGCCAGTTTGATCCCTGAGTTGGGAAGACCCCCTGGAAAAGGGAATGGCAACCCACTCCAGGATTCTTGCCTGGGAAATCTCATGGGCAGAGGAGCCTGGAGGGCTACAGTCTGTGGGGTCACAAAGAGTCAGACACGGCTGAACACGGCACACTCCACCTTACACAGGACTGGCTGTTTACAAACTAGTCCCATAAATATTAAGTCAATGGTTCATTGAGATCAGCTGTGAGGACGAATCTCAGGTAAGAGAGGGGACACTGGGCACTGAGTCTGTGAGGTCTGAAGGGGCTCACCCAAGGACAGCCAGCTCGCTGGAGACAGATCTTGGCTTTTGTCTCAGGACTTTGACCACAAGCCCCAGGCTATTCAGTCTGCCAACCTGCCTGCCTTAGTTTAGTCTTAGACAGTTAAAGCACAGTGGCCAATGAGCCACACTTTCTACCTTTACGAGAGCCAGGTGTATTTATCCTGGCAGCCCACTCCAGTACTCTTGCCTGGAAAATCCCACGGATGGAGGAGCCTGGTGGGCTGCAGTCCACAGGGTCGCTAAGAGTCGGACATGACTGAGCAACTTCACTTTGACTTTTCACTTTCATGCATTGGAGAAGGAAATGGCAGCCCACTCCAGTGTTCTTGCCTGGAGAATCCCAGGGATGGGGGAGCCTGGTGGGCTGCCGCCTATGGGGTCACACAGAGTCGGACGCGACTGAAGCGACTTAGCAGCAGCAGCAGCAGCAGAATGACAAAACACCTTCCCTTTACCTCAGAAATGCATATGTGACTGGCCCCCAGATTAAAAATACATACTAGTAGAAAAAAGTCCCACAGAGGGCCTTCCCTAGTGGTTCAGTGGTAGGATTTCTGCTCTCTCAATGCTGCAGCCTGGGTTTGACCCCCACACCACACCTGAAGATCCTCAGGCCATGCTGAAGATGAAGATTCCGAATGCCACCACTAAGACCAAGGCAGCCAAATAAATATCTTTAAAAATCGAAATGAAAATGGATTAACATCTCCTCCCGACTGATTACAGTTGTGGTTCAATCTTTCATCCTTATCTAAACTCAGGTTTCAAATTGCAGATATGAGTGTTATTATCCGCAGCAGCCAGGGTGTAACGCCAACATTTAAAAACATCTTTTACAAAGTCTAACCCAGGCTTAAAATGGCAATTCCTTCATTGACTGGAAGGAAAAAGGGGACTTTGGCCAAACACTTCATGATTAAGGCCCAAACACTAAACCTTATTAGGACCAAAGCAGATGGCAATATTAACTAATAGATTAGAAAAAAAAAAAGACAACAGTTCTCTGTTGAAGGAACTATTTGGAAGTGATGTGAAGCACTTACAACTTACCTCTTTGTGAATGGTCAGTGGTGGAATTCTAGCTGTAGGATCTGTTGCAAGTTTATTCCAAAGGCCAGCTAGTGGGGCACACACGGCAACCTCTTCTGAGGTGGGGCAGAACGCTGTCTGCAGTGGAAATCAAAGCCATCGATGTGGGCGCCTGTAATAAAAGAAATGATAGTTCAGGCAGTCCCACCCTGTATCTCCCATTAGGCAACATGAGCAGCGGTCATCAACATTCTCTCCCATGTCACTCTGCTTAAACCCATCCATGTCATTGGAGCTGTGGGAGCCTGAGAAGCATTTTATAACAAATACTGGACTGTTTCACGTGGGTCAAACATTTAATGAGCTTCTAGAAAATATCCTGCCTTCGTTCGGCTCAGAACCTGGCCCAGGATGAGAGGGTTTTTCTTGATTGTCGGTTGCTTATTTTTCTGAACCTACATTTTAAAGGACAGCAGGTTTGAAAACAAATGTGATTCAGCCTTGGAAGGCTCTCGCTATGTGTCTGCGTGTCTTTTATCAGGGCCCTTGATTAGAAGGAAAAAAGAGAGGAGTCCTTTTCCTTCCATCTCACCCTGTTATTATGTTCATTGCGAATCTCGCCCTTTCTTTCCACCAATTGGGACCCATTCCAATACGGTGGGACCTCCAGGGTTATAAGCGCTGCTTCAGAGGCGAGACTCTTTCCAGAAGCTGCTTGGTTTGAAATTCCATCCCCCACCGCCCTTTTAAAAATGATAATAATAATAAGAAGAAAACACAGTTCCAGTGAATTCCCAAGCATTTCTATTTGGAGTTTGTATGACTGAAGGATTTATTGTCAGGAGAAAATGAGAATGGTTCTATTTTTCCCCTTACCTAAAAAAACAGGCTCCCTGGTGCATCTTTGAAGGACTTAGACCCTGTTGCTTGTCCTACAGAGAAGCCCCCTATCACAGCTTCAGTTTGGGAGGGTGAAGCAGAGCTGGGCAGTCGGGACTGGGCTTCTAAACCTGACTCTGCCGCTTACTAGCTCTACAGGTTTCAATAGAGTAAGTAATCGCTTTAAGTCTACTTCCTAATCTGTACCAGACTCATAAATAATCACAGCTATTTGATGCAATGGAAAGGGTTGATGGATAGTCTACAAGGTCCCACCTCACCAGATGGAACATGGGGAGTCATTTAAAAATGCTGTTATTTCAGGACTGATCATCCTATAATTCCCTCTGCTTGCCTTTTTCAGTTAGCTCTTCCATCAGTTTGCTTTGTCCTCAGTCGTGTTTGATTAGCTCCACGCCACACATGTGGGTCTTCTATTTACATAAAACCAAACATCTGAAGAGCTGAAAAAGTGCCCGTTTATTCCGGTCTCAGGTTTATCTGTATTGATCTCGCTGTATTTAATTTCTAATAGGATTGCTGTCAGAGCAGTGATGCAGCATGCAGTTTTGTTCATTCTTAGTGTCTCTGCGAAGCACGTGGGCCATAAAGCTTTCAGTGCATGCGTGCTCATGAAATGGATAAATAACAGAAAAGTTAACCCTTTTAATAATTATGGCAACCAGTGTGTTAAATCGTTCATTAAAAGTTCAGTTCAGTTCACTCGCTCAGTCATGTCCAATTCTGCGACCCCATGAACCGCAGCACACCAGGCCTCCCGGTCCATCACCAACTCCCAGAGTCCACCCAAAGTCATGTCCATTGAGTCAGTGATGCCATCCAACCATCTCATCCTCTGTCACCCCCTTCTCCTCCTGCCCTCAATCTTTCCCAGCATCACGATCTTTTCAAATGAGTCAGCTCTTCGCATGAGGTGGCCAAAGTATTGGAATTTCAGCTTCAACATCAGTCCTTCCAATGAATACCCAGGACTAATCTCCTTTAGGATGGACTGGTTGGATCTCCTTGCAGTCCAAGGGACTCTCAAGAGTCTTCTCCAACACCACAGTTCAAAAGCATTGATTCTTTGTCGCTCAGCTTTCTTTATAATCCAGCTCTCACATCCATACATGATTACTGGAAAAATCATAGCCTTGACTAGAAGGACCTTTGTTGACAAAGTAATGTCTCTGCTTTTTAATATGCTGTCTAGGTCGCTCATAACTTTCCTTCCAAGGAGTAAGCGTCTTTTAATTTCATGGCTGCAATCACCATCTGCAGTGATTTTGGAGCCCAGAAAAATAAAGTCAGCCACTGTTTCCACTGTTTCCCCATCTATTTCCCATGAAGTGATGGTACCAGATGCCATGATCTTCGTTTTCTGAATGTTGAGCTTTAAGCCAACTTTTTCACTCTCCACTTTCACTTTCATCAAGAGGCTTTTTAGTTCCTCTTCACTTTCTGCCATAAGGGTGGTGTCATCTGCATGTCTGAGGTTATTAATATTTCTCCTGGCAATCTTGATTCCAGCTTGTGCTTCTTCTAACCCAGCGTTTCTCATGATGTACTCTGCANCATCTTATTAATATTTCTCCTGGCAATCTTGATTCCAGCTTGTGCTTCTTCTAACCCAGCGTTTCTCATGATGTACTCTGCATAGAAGTTAAATAAGCAGGGTGACAATATACAGCCTTGACGTACTCCTTTTCCTATTTGGAACCAGTCTGTTCTTCCATGTCCAGCTCTAACTGTTGCTTCCTGACCTGCATATAGGTTTCTCAAGAGGCAGGTCAGGTGGTCTGGTATTCCCATCTCTTTCGTAATCATTTACATTTAAATTCCCCAGCCTTTAAAAAAAAAAATGTATTACTCAAAGATCAACAAATTGGCAACCTGAGGATATTTTTGCAATTGGCATTGCAGTTTAGGGAAACTACCATCTCTATAATATTGTTTCTTTTAACGAATGTACTTTTTATACCTTTCCGCTCATTTAAAGGGCTTCCCTAGTGGCGCAGATGGTAAAGAATCTGCCGACAACGTAGACTCCATCCCTGGGATGGAAAGATCCCCTGGAGAAAGGAATGGCTACCCACTTCAGTATATTTGCCTGAATACCCCATGGACAGAGGAGCCTGGTGGACTAGAGTCCATGGTGTCACAAAGAGCTGGACACGACTGAGCACGCATCCACACACACAGGATGGAGCCCAGCTTTTAAGAGAGCATCTACATAAGAGCTTTGGTACAAATTTCAATGCTTTCTGGGAAAAATATGATCAGAAACATGGAAAGAAGGTGCAATAATTGTATCAAATGGTTATTTTCAAGGTTATCAGGTTCCCAAATCATGCAAATCTGAAAGAAATTTCAATTTGTGGAGATTTCAGTAAAGAGACAAAATTTAGAAACATCTAATTCAGTAAGTCAATTCTCCTGAATTTAGAAAACCCAAATAATTAATCTGTGGGCTGAATTCTATGCTCACATATTTCTCTACTGCAAATGTAAATTGAATATAACACTGGAGAGATTACAAAGAAGGCAGCTTGCCCAGAGAAAGGTGCTATGTTAAGTTAATGTTCTTTCTTCGATTGAAACTTGGTCCATGCTCCTGAGTAAAGCACCAAGGTCAACAGAGGTCACTGTGAGACGTCTTAAAATCAGGAGAACTTCTGCATAACAAACTCCCCCAAAGGGAATAACGGCTGACCTCCAGAGACAGATTTTTGGAGGATGACTTTTTCCGACACATCATACAAGTGCACCCCCATCTTCTTACTTACCTTGAGGACCTTGCTTGTCAGTCACAGCTTTGTTTTCAATATATTGCCTTCTTGACTATTTCTCTGAGAAAGTTTTCTCATCAGAATCTATCTACGTATAGCATGGAAGGGAGGAAGAAATGTTAGGAGAGAAACATGGGGCGCATGTTCCAAGGAGGCCCTTGCCCATTAGTTCTGGGAGATCGCTGCACATAAGACTGTGAAACCAGAGAGTGAATTTAAAAGCAGTGATGTGATCCCTTAGGAAGCGAGTCCAGGAACATAATCTGCCCCATCCACAATCTGAGATCTCTGAGGGATGGGTCAAAGGCAAGAAATGGTTTCTATCAATAATGAACAACAACCCACTCATTAAAAACACTTTTCAAAATACACATGTGTCCCACAAACTACAAGAGCTTTCACAGGCAAGACAACGATTTATTAGCGAACCTTCAGTTTCTTTTAAAAGATCAACCAAAGACTGTAGATAATTGTATATGAAAGAGACAAATTTATGTCACATAGATGGATGTAATCTGTGTCTGTACCCAGTCACTTAGTCATGGCTGACTCTTTGCCACCTCATGGACTGTAGCATGCCAGCCTCCTTTGTCCCTGGAATTTTACAGGCAAAAATACTGGAGTGGGTTGAAATTTCCTACTACAGGGGATCTTCCTGACCCAGGGATTGAACCCAAGTTTCAGGTCTCCTGCATTGGCAGGAGGATTCTTCACCACTGCACCACCTGGAAAGCCCAGATAGATGCACAAAAACTAAACATGTATTTATACTCTATATATATGCATATATACATATATAGCACACATCAATCTATATTTATCTATCTTTCTACCTACCTATCTAATATTCTACATGACATCTTAAGTCTTAAAATATTAAAGATGGTTTACTTTTATTTTGTAAGACTGATAGCAATGGTTCTCAACCAAAGGCAATGTCTAGAGGCATCTTTAGTTGTTCTAACTAGTGGTGGGGGTTGTGGGGCTGCTGGTATCTCGTAGAGGCCGAAGATGCTACTAAACACCCCACAGTGTATGAGACATGCCCTCTCCCGGTAAAGTGTTGCTGCTGCTGCTGCTTAGCCACTTCAGTCGGGTCCGACTCTGTGTGACCCCATAGACGGCAGCCCACCAGGCTCCCCCATCCCTGGGATTCTCCAGGCAAGAACACTGGAGTGGGTTGCCATTTCCTTCTCCAATGCATGAAAGAGAAAAGTGAAAGTGAAGTCGCTCAGTCTGTCCGACTGTTAGCGACCCCATGGACTGCAGCCCACCAGGCTCCTCCGTCCATTGGATTTTCCAGGCGAGAGTACTGGGGTGGGGTGCCATTGCCTTCCCTGATATATATGCATATATATATATATATATATATATATAGCACACATCAATCTATATTTATCTATCTTTCTATCTACCTATCTAATATTCTACATGACATCTTAAGTCTTAAAATATTAAAGATGGTTTACTTTTATTTTGTAAGACTTATAGCAATGGTTCTCAACCAAAGGCAATGTCTAGAGGCATCTTTAGTTGTTCTAACTAGTGGTGGGGGTTGTGGGGCTGCTGGTATCTCGTAGAGGCCGAAGATGCTACTAAACACCCCACAGTGTATGAGACACGCCCTCTCCCGGTAAACTGCTGCTGCTGGTATCTAGTAGAGGCCGAAGATGCTACTAAACACCCCACAGTGTATGAGATATTCCCTCTCCCGGTAAAGTGCTGCTGCTGCTGCTGCTTAGCCACTTCAGTCGGGTCCAGCTTTGCAGTCGTGTTATGGACTGCAGCCTGTCAGGCCCCTCTGTCCATGGGATGCTCCAGGCAAGAATCCCTCCTTCAAGGGATCGTCCCGACCCAGGGATCAAACCCAGCTCTCCTTCACTGCAGGCAGATTCTTTACCACTGAGCCACCAGGCAACCTCCAGTACAGTATTCAGTTCAGTTCAGTCGCTCAGTCGTGTCCGACTCTTTGCGACCCCATGAATCACAGCACGCCAGGCCTCCCTGTCCATCACCAACTCCCGGAGGTCACTCAGACTCACGTCCATCGAGTCCGTGATGCCATCCAGCCATCTCATCCTCTGTCATCCCTTTCTCCTCCTGCCCCCAATCCCTCCCAGCATCAGAGTCTTTTCCAGTGAGTCAACTCTTCGCATGAGGTGGCCAAAGTACTGGGGTTTCAGCTTTAGCATCATTCCTTCCAAAGAAATCCCAGGGCTGATCTCCTTCAGAATGGACTGGTTGGATCTCCTTGCAGTCCAAGGGACTCTCAAGAGTCTTCTCCAACACCACAGTTCAAAAGCATCAATTCTTTGGCGCTCAGCTTTCTTCCCCAAATATCAACAGGGACAAGGATCAGAAGATCTGACAGAGTTACAAACTGGGCAGGCAGACCAGTGAACGCATATGAAGCCTGAGGTCTGTGACTGAGCTTCATTGGGGGAAGATAAAAACAGATATGAGCGGTTTAGAAAAAGGCAGTCTTGTCACCTCACTTCTCTTGGGATCGGTCAATACGTTCCAGTGCCCAGTGTTTTCACTGCTCCATCATAAAAGAGATGCTTGTTCATTTCATTTCCTGAATGAATGAGATCGACAAAGTTGCAAGTTGCCTCAGTAATTTTCCAGAGGATCTTAGTAACTAGGACATTATACCTTGAGTCTGAGAAAAATCAGCAAACATTTCAGGAAATTTCCCTTTTTTGGCAAAACCAAAAGGCCACAAACAAATTCACTTTCAGATGGATATTTAAGGGCATTTTATGAGTCTTCTGGATGTTTCTCCAAGTCTTGCTGGAGCTGCTGTGTTGAAAAGCTGTAAACTTTAGTTGCAATAAAATAGACATTACTTTTAATTGTTTCCTCTCAGCATTATCACATATATGTAGATTTTTTTAAAGTGGCATGGAAAAATCAGTATTTTACAGTTCCAAACAACTTTCATACTGTCATCAGTCTATATTCTAAGGTGTTTCTGTACTGAGAGAAAATATATTAGGGGAGAAACATGAGGAAAGAAAAGCTAAAAACTACCAGATGTTCTTGAAACCTTGGACCAGATCATCTGTATCCTTCATAGCTTCACTGTCTCCAGGTATTATTACCCATGTGGAAGATTAGACCAGAAGAGCTGGTCTCCAGAGCTGAAGGTCAGTGTTAACCTCACTGCATCCAGGATAACTGAACAACGGGGCTAAAGGACAGTTCCAGAAACTCATGTAATTCGATTTGCTTTTCCAAAACTAAAATTTGGAAAATGCTTTTGAATTGTGGTGCTGGAGAAGACGTTTGAGAGTCTCTTGGACTGTAAGGAGAATAAACCAGTCAGTCTTAAAGGAAATCAACCCCGGATGTTCATCAGAAGGACTGATGCTGAAGGTGAAGCTCCAGTACTTAGGCCACCTCATGTGAAGAGCTGACTCACTGGAAAAGACCCTGATGCTGGAAAAGATTGAGAACAGGAGGAGAAGGGGACGACAGATGATGAGATGGTTGGATGGCATCACTGACTCAATGGACATGAGTTTGAACAAATTCTAGGTGATAGTGAAGGACAGGGAGCCCAGTGAGCTGCAAGTTGATGGAGTTGCAAGGAGCTGGACATGACTTAGCAACTGAACAATTACAAAAAGTAAGTTGAATGTATAAATCCTTATAAATTATCATTAAAAAACTGAAAACTGGGGCTACTCGACACTGTATATCTGGGGATGCTGAAGATCTCATCAGGGACCGAATATTGCTGTGTATGATACTCAGTGAATGGACAGTCCTCTGGCTGAGTGGATCCTTCTGTCAGTTAGTTCTCTTGATGCCTTTTGGTCCCCTCCATATACAGAATACATGTGAATTTATACTTGTTAATGATAACCTTATTGCATTTTTCATTTGCTTGGCTCTGTACCAGTAGAAATTGTCTATATAATCAACCATCAGCTACTATAGTCACAAGGGCAGTATTGGAGTAAGAATTCCATTGTAAATAGAAGATAAGAAATTTATTGCCATAAGGGATTGGAAACTGGAGAAACTCAAGGATTCAGAACCGGGAGACCTTGCATCACGGCTTTGGTGTCTCCATTAAACATACGGCTTAGAAGGAAATGTCACAAAGTAAATATAGTGCAGAAATGATTGCTTATTTCTTTACCATCGTCACTTCTTTCTTTACCTTGGTTTTCTGATTGAAGGGACAGCTTGTTTCTCATTTTCATCCCAGGCAATACTGCTGTCTGTTGTTGACTCACTAGGTCGTGTCCGACTCTTTGTGGCCCCCTGGACTGGCTGTAGCGTGCCAGGTTCCTCTGTCCATGTAGTTCTCCAGGCAAGGGAATGCTGGAGTGGGCTGCCTTCTCCAGGCGATCTTCCTGACCCAGGGATCGATCCCACAGCTCCTGCATTGCAGGCAGATTCTTTATCCCTGAGACACAGGTTTTTTCTCCACCAAGTCTGGCACATTTTATGACCTTACCCTGAGGTCACACAAGTCGATGGTCCACCAGAAAGCACGCTCAAAATAGCTACGCAATGTCTCTAGCTTTTTGTGACAAAGTCAGCCAGTCACTAATGTCAGTAAGAAAGACTAGTATTTTGGTGTGGTTATTTGTCCATTGTATCCACACTGTGAAAGGGAAGCCCTTGTAGAAACTAAGAAAGGAGAAAACAGATGTTTGGAAAGATTCAGAAACCTTTTGAACATGAAGCTGCTGCTGCTGTTTACCCAGGTGTGCTTTACCCAAACTCTTCTCGCTTCTTTCCATGGGTCGGCCTCTGTCTTGTAAAACTGAGAGAGGAACTCACAAACTCCTGGAGGCACTGTTTCTGGCAAAGGCAGTACCTCGCATTCACCGGGCATCCAATTATTTGGTGCCTCCGTGGACTTAAGAGCTTTGTTCTTCCTCCATTCTCTCTACAGTATTTGTGTCCGCATCATGAAAATCATACAAAATGCTCTCCCGTTTGTGGCAATTTTGAGGATTTCAACACTTAATCTCTAACTGTTGATGGCATAGAATTATAAAATATGAAGAAGGAAATTAATTTATTTGGATTTATTCATTATTTTTGTCTGTAGAATTTATCTTTCTACCGCCCACTGAAATCTAGTTTGTTTAAAAAAATATATAAAACAAAAACCTTTGAGAGTTCCCCATTATACTCTTGGTCTTGCTCTTTACCAACAAACATCCATTAGGGCAAAAGAAATGGGACTAAATGTCCTCTATGAAAGGATTCTGGAGACCAACCATTGCTTCCCTGTGCTCACATTTTTAAACACAATAATTTGTGCCATTTGAAGCAAAACTATAGTGAACATTTTTCATTTTGTTGTCTTCTGAATGCTCCAAAAAGGCAAAGATGACCATCTGAACCAGAATCTAGCCTACCAATGCATGTCTCTATGGCTTAAAATTCCAACCAAAGCAAATTTTATCACATTGGATAAGCAAATAGTAATCTCATAAATGTGCCTGATCAAAATAAAAAAGCTTCTAGAAAAAAATCCACCCAGCATTAATAGCTCTTCTAAAACATTTTTAATTTTTTCCATCTGGTCACTTCCAAGAAAAACGATTCAGCACTTCCAAGTAATGAAGAATCAAACTAGGTAAGTCCTGCTCACAGAATTTCAGAGAGACGACCAGAGGGAATAAAAACTGCTCTTACATTTCAAGACACAAGTTTTTCTCCAACAAGTTTGGCACATTTGGTGACCTTACTTCTGAGGTCATACAAGTTGATGGTCCGCCAGAAAGCCTAATGTCAATAAGAAAGACTGGTACTTCAGCAAGGTTATTTGGCAATCGTGTCTACTCTCTATCACGCTGACAAGAACCAGTGTCCAAGCAGTCAAGTAGTTCCCTTCTCGGGCATATTCTTTTGTACACGTTTTACATATTTGTTTTGGGCTGTGCTTTTTTTTTCCTGCTCTGCCGGGCTTTCTGCAGCGCCTGCGCTCCGTTGCAGCACACGGGTTTCTCCTCGCATTTGCTCCTCTGGTTGCGGGACACGGCTCTGGTGTGTGTGTGCTCGCTGGCTGTGGCCTCCCGGCTCTAACGCACCGGCTCCCTAGGTGTGGCACGCGGGCTTGGCTGCTCCCCAGCAGCGCGCGGGATCTTCCCGGATCAGAGATCAGATCCATGTCTTCTGCACCAGCAGGTGGACTCTTTATCACCAAGCCACCAGGGAAGCATCTCATCCTTGTGCTTCACAGAATTAAAGGCACTTTTGTTACAAGGAGAAAAATGTTCCTCTTTGATTCTCTCTATGAGGAAGAAACAGCAATCAGAAATGTTCCTCCAAGCGCAGGATGGAATTCCCTATCTTTGAAACTGTCTATCCACCTCCTCCGCCCACACATGCCACTGATGTCATTGGTTGTCCCACCTCACAGGGCATCGAGTGAACAGGAAGCCAAAGGACTCCTTCCTCTATGTCCAGGGGAATCACCCGAGTTTCCAACCGTTTCCAGTTTAGCTTTAGTTGCCAAGGGTGAAGGTTACTCGTGGGGTTTCATAGAAAAGGAGATGACTGTGGAGTTCTGGGCAGTCATCCCAGAGGTTACCAAGCCCTCCTCTTTCTCTGACTCTTTTAATGACTTATTTTCCTTCACTTTCATCAGGTCAAACTCACAGGCCATACTTTGACCTGCCAGGGAATATAGGCTATCTAAAAATGTATCTGGGCTTCCCTGGTGGCTCAGATGCTAAATAATCTGCCTGCAATGTGGGGGACCTGGGTTTGATGCCTGGGTCAGGAAGATTCCTTGGAGAAGTGAATGGCAACCCACTCCAGTATTCTTCCTTGGAGAATTCCATGGGCGGAGGAGCCCGGCAGCTCTAGTTCATGGAGTTGCAGAGTTAGACACGACTGAGCAACTAACATATTCATTTTCTTTTTTTTTTTAATAAAAAATATAGCTAGGAACTTCCCTGGTGGTTCAGGGCTTAAGATTCTGCATGGCAAACGCAAGGGTTTGAGTTCCATCCTTGGCTGGGGACCTAAGATCCTACCTGCTGGGCAGTAATGGCCAAAAAATAAAAGTAAGTACAATAACAATAAGGATAATAAAATAATTTTAAAAATAAAGACTAGAAACATAGCTAAATGGTCACAATGCCCCTACTTGTGCATGTTTCCAGAGTAAAATAAAATATTAGACTTGCCTTTGTTGGTCCATATCACATGCTTTGTCCCCACTCTCCCAGGTCTCCGTGTGGTCCTTTTCTTCAAGTAGATTCATCACTCTCCAGCATCTTGGTTGGGAGAACAGGAAGAAATCTAATCACGCCTGGCAGACATTCACACTGTAGGAAGGAATAAAACAGGAGGTCAAACCTCCCAAATGGCTCTCATTGTTCTTCACAGGCGTTGATTAATGAGCAAAGTTGTCACAGAAACACCCCTGACTCCAAACCATCTTTTTTTAAGCATGAAAGGGCCAACAGGCCCACTGAATCTGATCCAGGGAAGCTACTGATATGATCCTATGCTATTGCAAGCTGATTAAAAAGGCCCCAGAAGCCGATATAGGCACACATGGTACCTAAACCCAGAGACTCAATCTGGGATCAGATGATCGCGAGTGAAAATATTCTGCGTGGGCTTTGGAGGCTGCAAATCCAGATTTCTTGCCAAACTTGTTAATCTCTTATGTCTGTCCTTCTGATTATTAAACTTGCCCATGGGAGACTCTTCCAAGAGTCATCAAAATTTTGTCAGGAACAAAAGCCATGGCAATAACTGTCAGGAAAGGGGTGAGGGGAGAGGAGCAAATTAGAGGGGCAGAGTCATTCATTCCATGTTAAAAACGTCTGCCCACCTGTCACAATGGAGGGTTCGTCGAATTATAAGGGGAAGAGTAATACTACAGCAGTCATGTAGAGATGTGAGAATCAAGAAGGCTGAGCACCAAAGAGCTGATGCTCTCAAACGGTGGTGTGGAGAAGACTCTTGAGAGTCCCTTGGACTGCAAGGAGATCCAGCCAGTCCATCCTAAAGGAGATCAACCCTGGGTCTTCATCGGAAGGACTGATGCTGAAGCTCCAATGCTTTAGCCACCTAATTCAAAGAGCCGACTCATTGGAAAAGACCCTGACGCTGGGAAAGATTGAGGGCAGGACGAGAAGTGGGTGGCAGAGGATGAAATGGTTGGATGGCATCACCGACTCAGTGGACGTGAGTTTGAGCAAACTCCAGGAGGTGGGGAAGGACAGGGAAGCCTGGCGTGCTGCAGTCCATGGGGTCCCAGGGTCGGACACGACTTAGTGACTGAACAACAATGTGATGAAATTTTATGTTAAAAGATGAACAATGACAGTGTTATAGGAGGAACAGATAAGGTGTGTGAAATACAGGGAAGGAACCCATTGTAATAATTTAGGGGAGGCATGTTATACACATAACAAGGGCTGCAGAAAGTGGAGAGGTGGGAGAAACACTAAAGTGGAAAAAATAACGAGAGAATTTAGTGATTAGATTGATGTGTTTGTGACATCATTGTAGGAACAGGAAGTAGAACACATGTGTTGCTTGTGTGACATTAGATTGTTATTCAGGAACAGTCACTCCGTTCTTGCCGTATTTCTCATGGGAGGGGTATATTTCTCCAACACACGAATGTGCAACTTATAATCATGAGTGGAAAGGGTAGTATGCACGTTACAAGTCTGAGCCTTGAGAGGCGTGGTTTGTTTTTCCTCATGCTCTTTGGGATCATCCATCCCCCTTGATGACTCTCCCATCTCGTCTCCTGACCCCTGAAGATGAACACCCAGTGGAACTGACCAGACTGTGTCCAGAGCCCAAGTCCAGCTGATCCCAGCCACCCAGAGAATCCCCACCCCACACCCTGCTGCCACACAGACACACAAATGGGAAATAAACATTTGTGCCTATGAGCCACTGAGTTCCCGTTGTTGTTTTCTAGCCAAAGTTGATTGATACAGCACAGGACCCAAATTTCAATGAGCTGTTATGCCCAACTCCATGTTCCTTTAAAAAATAATTGACCACAAACTTTACCCTCTTTTCTTTAAATATTAAAAAATCAAAGGAAGATAATTGTTTTTTTAAAAGAGTTTTTGATGTAAACCATTTTTAAATCTTTATTGAACTTATTGTAATATTGCTTCTATTTTATGTTTTGTTTTTTTGACCACGAAGCACATGAAATCTTAACTACTGGACTGCCAGGAAGTTCCAAAGGATGATAATTCTTAAATTGATCCACCTGATATACTTTTATTTGGGGGGTTATTTTTAATCAATTATCCCTATGTAACCATGAAGCAAGCCATGTAGTTGCAAGCATCTAAACTTCCCCTCAAACATGAGAATTCAGATGTTTAACACTATTGGTTGAGAAAGTCGACTAGTTCTCGGTAGAAGCAACAGCATAAAGCCATATAAAAAGCAGACATGCAAAAGTTAATTCTACTTAGACTTGAGGAGATTAGCTTAGGTTAATCACTTAGATGTTTCTGGGGCATGCACGGTAAAGGCTCTAATCCTAAACCCACTCAACAAAGACCTTTAAGATTTTTGACCTCTTCATCCATTTAAAATGCTATCGTTAGCTCTCTTCTTGGTTTGAAATAAAGCATGTAATGTTTTTATTAGTGTAAATATCCATAAATAAAAGAGTGATCATGCTTTAGGAAGAGTTTATTTGCAAACCTTCAAAAGCAGTTTACTTTCATATCCAACGTATATGCAGATTACAGTTAAGATAATGAGGACATACGATAAACCGAGATAAAATTCACTGAAAGGTTTGGCAAGATGTCTTCTCTTGTTTGCATTAAACACAATCTAGGACGTTGTAATTCTCCCTCTTTCATCAAAGGACATTAGCTTTGGTTTATTTCTTAAGTATTTTATTGAGATCATATCATTTGACATTAGTGGACTTGGGAGAAAGCTGCATGAACATATATCAGACAACTCATATCTGAAGTCCAAGGGAGTGCTACCCGGGGATGCGGAGGGGGCTAGGGAGCACCACTAGCTGGGATGCGCAGAGTCTTTTTTAGATGATTTGACACCATCTGTGGGGACAGGCCTGAGCGACTTCACTTTCACTTTTCACTTTCACGCATTGGAGGAGGAAATGGCAACCCACTCCAGTGCTCTTGCCTGGAGAATCCCAGGGACAGGGGAGCCTGGTGGGCTGCCGTCTATGGGGTCGCACAGAGTCAGACACGACTGAAGCGACTCAGCAGCAGCAGCGGCAGCAGCAGTGGGGAAACAGAGTTGCCCAGGAGTCGTGCGGAAGCCTCAGTCTGGCGTCCCCTCCTCTTCAGGAGCTGTCCTTAGGGTTCGCGGGCCGGCATCACCGACAGATTGGTCTCCTGCCGCTCGGCTTCCTTGAGTCTGCTTTTAATTGCGGAGGTAATAGAGCACTGTTAAAGGAAGACTGTGAACAAGGTGCAAGAAATACCATCCTTTTAACCTCATCCTACTTTGATTTCTGTGTGTCCTTCTCAAGATTTGAAGAGGGCTTTCTGAGTGTGTACCTGCTAACACTGTCTGTCTCAGCTCATGCAAGTCTCACGACGATTCTCTTTTTAGAGAGAGATGCTGGGTCACTTACACGTGAGCTGGGAAGGGGGTAGCCAAACCCAGATTCAGCTCCTCTCAGCCTATCACCTACCTTCTTCTATGCAACAAAAGCTAAGACAGCGCTAGGAAGATGGCTAAGGAAGGTTTTAGAACGACTGTCAGAAAGTCCCACAGTTTTCCTCCCCTCCACCCTGCTTTACCACCCAATCTCAGGTCAAGCGAGAAAATGTGGATATGTGAAGAATTTGGAAAACAAAGAAGCTGACCCTCATCTGAAACACTTAAAGGCAAGAGGGTGGATGGAAGGACTCCAGTGGGTTGAACACAAAAGGAAAGTGAGTCAGGATGGACCCTGCAGAGAGTGGGAGGCAGGCGCCCCTACAGAGGACCTTCCCGTGGCTTGCCTGCGAGAGTAACAGGTTGGAAGAAGACCTCCACGAGCAGCAGCACTTCAGACGGACATCACACGCGGCCACCCGGGTGGGCCACTGCCCAAGTCAGTGGGTGCTGTCACGGGTGGTCTTTGGAGGGTCCATAAACATCCTGAGACAGAAAGACCAGCATGTAACTACCTGCCTCCACTGCGGGTCACTGGACCAGTGTATCAGCTGATAACTCTTAAGACCTGATTTCTCTTCTCTGACTCCTTATCACCAAGGAGGGGCCACGGCAGCACAGTAAGGAAGGAGGAACGGAAGAACAAGGTGGACAAATGACAGAGCATCCATCTTCCGCACTGTAGGTTTGCAAGTCCTAAGGCAGGCGTCCAGAGAAGAAGCTTAAAACAGGGGCACACAACAAAGGGTTGGTGCTGTGTTCGTTTCTTAAGCTCAAACTGGACTTCTGTACACTCAAAAATGATTTGTCCAAAAGCAAAGAAAGTAGATTCAACACAGGTCTTTAACAGGCTATGTGGAAGAAAAATATAATTTTTTCACCATTTCACATCTCTGAACATAGCTCATTCAATCAACAAGTATATGGAAGTTGAAGTTGCATCCCAAAACATTTTTACAATGGCACCGCACTTCGGTACTCTTGCCTGGAAAACCCCTGGATGGAGGAGCCTGGAAGGCTGCAGTCCATGGGGTCGCTGAGGGTCAGACATGACTGAGTGACTTCACTTTCACTTTTCACTTTCATGCATTGGAGAAGGAAATGGCAACCCACTCCAGTACTCTTGCCTGGAGAATCCCAGGGAGCTGCCATCTATGGGGTCGCACAGAGTCGGACACAACTGAAGTGACTTAGCAGTAGCAGTACAAGTATTATCAGTGATGAAGGAAAGTTAGTTCCATGATGCCTTTGCTAGCTTTAAAAATTCCCTTTTGATGTTTACTGTAATATAACAGGTGAAATACGACCTAAATGACAGTTTTTAATTACCAATGTAAGTAAATGTTTTTCATTTGCATATCTGTTATCTATATTTGCTCATATAAATTAGCCACAACATTGGATAGTATACCTATTAGTTAATTATTTTGTTATGAATTTGCATGTGGTATTAACAAGAGAGACAAGTTCCCTTTCAATACTCTGCAGTTTGTCTTTCAATATAAAGTAATTTTTTATGTATGAAATTTGAAAAATGTATTGAAACTCCAGCGGTCAACTTTTTCAATTCTCCTCTTTGGAAATTTTGGGGGAAAATGTCTATCTTTTCTTTATTCTTTTGTCACGGGATTTCTAACATGTAAATGTTTGACTGTTTCTCCCATCTGGAGTTCATTTGTATCAGGCTCAGAATCTGATAAGCGTGCGTTGAGTATAACAAGTTGGCTGGAAAAACCTGTTGTTTGTATGGATATATCAATTTCAGCAATATTGGTATTCCAGTTTAAAGCACAACAAATGTTCTCACTCTCTAGTAAAGGCTGAGGAGAATTTCATAATAAATTTTCCTTACAAAAGGAATCCAGAATTTCTCCCTTTGTAAACACCAAGCTGTCTGAGCTCTTTCCTTGTCTCTGCCCCGCCCCTCCCCACCAGAGCTGACACCCCAGCCAGCGTCAGGGACTCAAACTGTTCTCCAGGCTGTCGCTGTCCAAGAAAGGCCATCACCTCTGAATCATTTTTTCCCCAAACATAAATCCTTGGGCCAACAAAGAAAAGTGGTATTTTTCCATCTCCATAATTCCTGTTATTTTAAGTCAATCCTTTAACCAGAGTGGCTTTGTGTTTCTTTTTCCTTGATAACTCACAGGTTCAAATGTAAAAATTTATTATTACAAGGAACAATTACGAGGTTCAAAGCATACTGTGTGCGTTCCATTCGTCTCCTTCTGGTACTGATATACAGAACGGAATACTTGTGGTTGTCTATTCGCATGGAGTGGATGGGATCCAGCCACTGCTGGTGAGAGGCTCTGATGAAAGTCTGCCTCCGTCAGGCCCATCGGGGGCCTAGCATTGAGGGAGGTGGCCCAAGGGCCCTGCTGGAAGCAGCTCAGCAACAGGAGTGTGACCATTAACTGGTTCCATCCAAAGGGCAACCACGAAGGGTGGGGGGGCGCTTGGCTGATTTTCTTAGTTTGAACGTTATTCTAGATTTCAAGATCTCTTTCCTAAGACATTGAACTAGAAAAACCACTGACCTTTTAAAACACTTTTTGTTTTTACTTCTTCCGTTTGGTGTGTTTTGCATAACCCCTTACTCGCAAACTTCCTTATTTAATGAGATACTACAGGCATCGTTAATTACTGCTGACTTTTCCCTCACCACCCTTGTTTACTTCTCTTATCAGACCAGGACATAACAGTTCCCTTTTTGCTGGCTCTATAGCATCTATATCCCTGTAGAAGGAAACAGCAACCCACTACAGTGTTCTTGCTTGGAGAATCCCATGGGGACAGAGGAGCTTCACAGAGGAACTTGGAGTGGGTATTATAAAAATTTATTTATAAATGATATAAATAATATATAAAATAATATAAATAAGTGATATTGATGAGCCAAGAGTTCATCAAAAGAAATTTTTTTGAATTTTAATTGCCCTATAATGGATTCCAATATTGAAAAAGATTCTAGATATTAATTCTTCACTTTTGTCTTTGTCTCTTTATAGTCTATCTAGGTTATCTTTACATATATATACATGGGCTTCCCAGGTGGCACCAGTGGTAAAGAATCTGCCTCCCAACGCAGGAGAGTCAGGAGGCCCATTTAGATCCCTGGGTCGGGAAGATCCCCTGGAGGAGGGAATGGCAACCCACTCCAGTACTCTTGCCTGGAGAACTCCGTGGACAAAGGGGCCTGGTGGGCTACCGTTCACAGGGTCACACAGAGTCAGACACGACCAAAGCAACTGAGGACATACAGCACTCATGTACTTTTTAACCATTTTTTATTGAAGTGTAGTTAATTTACAATGCTGCCTTGGTTTCAGGTGTACAGAGGAGTGATTCAGGTATAGATAGTTGACAGAAAGATACAGGTAGATTCTTTTCCATTACAGGTTTTTACAAGATTTTGAATATAGCTCCCCAAGCTATATGGGCTTCCTTGCTGGCCCAGGGATGAAGAAGCCCCTGCCAGTGCAGGAGACACAGGTCTGATCCCTAAGTCGGGAAGACCCCCTAGAGAAGGAAATGCAACCCACTCTAGTATTCTTGCCTGGGAAATCACATGGACAGAGGAGCCTGGAGGATCACAGTCCACGGGATCATAAAAGAGTCAGACACAACTTTGTTATTCAGTTACTAAGTCATGTCCAACTCTTTGTGGCCCCATGGACTGCAGCACACCAGGCTTCCCTGTCCTCTGCTATCTCCTGGAACCTGCTCAAACTCATGTTCATTGAGTTGATGATGCCCTCCAATCATCTCATCCTTTACTGCCCCCTTCTCTTCCTTCCCTCAGTCTTTCCCAGCATCAGGGACATGAGTTAGCAGCTAAAAAAATGACAGTCCTAAGCTTTACAATAGGTCCTTGCTGCTTATCTATTTTATATATAGTAGTGTGTATATGTTAACCCCCAATATATATAATTTTATTATAGAAAAATGGCAACCCACTCCAGTATTCTTGCCTGGAGAATCCCAAGGAGGGAGGAGTCTGGTAGCTACAGTCCATGGGGTCGCAAAGAGTCGGACACGACTGAGCGACTTATCACTATCACTTCGGTTACATGTGTACATGTCTGCCTCCCTTAAATACTGAGAGCTTTTCAAGGATGAGAATGTATCTTATTGATCTCCGTTGGTCTAGCACTTAATACAACGTCTGATTACCAGATATTATCAAAAGTACATCAGTTGCTGTTGTTGTTCACTTGCTAAGTTGTGTCCGACTCTTTGTGACCCCATGGACTGCAGCATCCCAGGCTTCCTTGTCCCTTATCATCTCCTGGAGTTTGCTCAGAATCGCATCCATTGAGTCATGATGCCATCCAACCATCTCATCCAACTATCACCCCCTTCTCCTCCTGACCTCAAGAATACTGGAGTGGGTAGGTTTTCCCTTCTCCAGGGGATCTTCCCAACCCAGGGATCGAACCCAGGCCTCCTACATTGCAGGCAGATTCTTTATCATCTGAGCCACCAGGGAAGCCTGTATCAATAATATATATAATAATATATCAATAATATATTTGGGTAAATAAATGACTTCTGATCTATGATGCTTTGAACACCTTGAGATTTTAAAGTCACTGGATATGAATATTATTCTATTAACAGGGCTTTTGCTGCTAAATATTCAATAACTGTCAGTAATGGTTACCCCTAAGCAATGCTGTGTAACCAAGTGCAACTGGCTTTTGGTGAACAATATACTCAATTCTGTGCCCTCTGGTGATGGAGATGGCACACACGTACCAAATTCCACATCTTTTCCCCACTGGAAACATACCAGAATACATGTCCTGTCACCTTTGGCAATTAGGTGTAAATACAGCTCAATCGGTAAAGAATCTGCCTGCAGTGCAGGAGACCTGGGTTCAATCCCTGGGAAGATCCCCTGAAGAAGGAAACGGCAGCCCTCTCCAGTATTCTTGCCTGGGAAATCCCATGGGGAGCTTGGCTACCGTGGGGTCCCAAAGAGTCAGACACAGCTTAGCGACTCAACCACTATAGGACTTAGCTGGGCTTCCCTGGTGGCTCGCTGGGAAAGAATCCATCGGAAATGCAGGAGACACACGTTTGATCCCTTGGTTGGGAAGATTCCCTGGAGGAGGGCAAGGCAACCCACTCCAGTATTCTTGCCTGGAGAATCCCGTGGACAGAGGAGCTCAGTGGGCTACAGTCCATAGGTTTGCAAAGAATTGGACACGACTGAAGTGACTTAGCATGCATGCCTAGGACTTAGCTGCTCAATAGAAGGTGAGCAAAAATGATGTTCACTTATGGCTCAGTCTGAGCTACACTAGAGACTAGCTATCTGACTCAAAAAGTTATTTTACCTCTCTAGCTTGGTTTTCTCTCTCCAAAATAAAAGAAACTAGATTTAGAATAATTCATCTTTCCTATGCCCGTGTTCTAAGCTGATAAAATCAAACACATTTATATTTTCATTTTCATGTAAATTAGTTCATCGGTCAACTTTTTCAATTCTCCTCTTTGGAAATTTTGGGGGAAAATGTCTATCTTTTCTTTATTCTTTTGTCACGGGATTTCTAACATGTAAATGTTTGACTGTTTCTCCCATCTGGAGTTCATTTGTATCAGGCTCAGAATCTGATAAGCGTGCGTTGAGTATAACAAGTTGGCTGGAAAAACCTGTTGTTTGTATGGATATATCAATTTCAGCAATATTGGTATTCCAGTTTAAAGCACAACAAATGTTCTCACTCTCTAGTAAAGGCTGAGGAGAATTTCATAATAAATTTTCCTTACAAAAGGAATCCAGAATTTCTCCCTTTGTAAACACCAAGCTGTCTGAGCTCTTTCCTTGTCTCTGCCCCGCCCCTCCCCACCAGAGCTGACACCCCAGCCCCCGTCAGGGACTCAAACTGTTCTCCAGGCTGTCGCTGTCCAAGAAAGGCCATCACCTCTGAATCATTTTTTCCCCAAACATAAATCCTTGGGCCAACAAAGAAAAGTGGTATTTTTCCATCTCCATAATTCCTGTTATTTTAAGTCAATCCTTTAACCAGAGTGGCTTTGTGTTTCTTTTTCCTTGATAACTCACAGGTTCAAATGTAAAAATTTATTATTACAAGGAACAATTACGAGGTTCAAAGCATACTGTGTGCGTTCCATTCGTCTCCTTCTGGTACTGATATACAGAACGGAATACTTGTGGTTGTCTATTCGCATGGAGTGGATGGGATCCAGCCACTGCTGGTGAGAGGCTCTGATGAAAGTCTGCCTCCGTCAGGCCCATCGGGGGCCTAGCACTGAGGGAGGTGGCCCAAGGGCCCTGCTGGAAGCAGCTCAGCAACAGGAGTGTGACCATTAACTGGTTCCATCCAAAGGGCAACCACGAAGGGTGGGGGGGTTGAGTAAATCTGAAGATCTAGTTGGCTTTATTCAATGATTCATCAGCAGCACCCCATCTAATGAAGAGAAAGACACTCTCTGGAGTTGTACAGAATGGGAGAGATGTGTATAAGAGACAGGTCTGAGCTCTTTCCTTGTCTCTGCCCCGCCCCTCCCCACCAGAGCTGACACCCCAGCCCCCGTCAGGGACTCAAACTGTTCTCCAGGCTGTCGCTGTCCAAGAAAGGCCATCACCTCTGAATCATTTTTTCCCCAAACATAAATCCTTGGGCCAACAAAGAAAAGTGGTATTTTTCCATCTCCATAATTCCTGTTATTTTAAGTCAATCCTTTAACCAGAGTGGCTTTGTGTTTCTTTTTCCTTGATAACTCACAGGTTCAAATGTAAAAATTTATTATTACAAGGAACAATTACGAGGTTCAAAGCATACTGTGTGCGTTCCATTCGTCTCCTTCTGGTACTGATATACAGAACGGAATACTTGTGGTTGTCTATTCGCATGGAGTGGATGGGATCCAGCCACTGCTGGTGAGAGGCTCTGATGAAAGTCTGCCTCCGTCAGGCCCATCGGGGGCCTAGCACTGAGGGAGGTGGCCCAAGGGCCCTGCTGGAAGCAGCTCAGCAACAGGAGTGTGACCATTAACTGGTTCCATCCAAAGGGCAACCACGAAGGGTGGGGGGGCGCTTGGCTGATTTTCTTAGTTTGAACGTTATTCTAGATTTCAAGATCTCTTTCCTAAGACATTGAACTAGAAAAACCACTGACCTTTTAAAACACTTTTTGTTTTTACTTCTTCCGTTTGGTGTGTTTTGCATAACCCCTTACTCGTAAACTTCCTTATTTAATGAGATACTACAGGCATCGTTAATTACTGCTGACTTTTCCCTCACCACCCTTGTTTACTTCTCTTATCAGACCAGGACATAACAGTTCCCTTTTTGCTGGCTCTATAGCATCTATATCCCTGTAGAAGGAAACAGCAACCCACTACAGTGTTCTTGCTTGGAGAATCCCATGGGGACAGAGGAGCTTCACAGAGGAACTTGGAGTGGGTATTATAAAAATTTATTTATAAATGATATAAATAATAAATAAAATAATATAAATAAGTGATATTGATGAGCCAAGAGTTCATCAAAAGAAATTTTTTTGAATTTTAATTGCCCTATAATGGATTCCAATATTGAAAAAGATTCTAGATATTAATTCTTCACTTTTGTCTTTGTCTCTTTATAGTCTATCTAGGTTATCTTTACATATATATACATGGGCTTCCCAGGTGGCACCAGTGGTAAAGAATCTGCCTCCCAACGCAGGAGAGTCAGGAGGCCCATTTAGATCCCTGGGTCGGGAAGATCCCCTGGAGGAGGGAATGGCAACCCACTCCAGTACTCTTGCCTGGAGAACTCCGTGGACAAAGGGGCCTGGTGGGCTACCGTTCACAGGGTCACACAGAGTCAGACACGACCAAAGCAACTGAGGACATACAGCACTCATGTACTTTTTAACCATTTTTTATTGAAGTGTAGTTAATTTACAATGCTGCCTTGGTTTCAGGTGTACAGAGGAGTGATTCAGGTATAGATAGTTGACAGAAAGATACAGGTAGATTCTTTTCCATTACAGGTTTTTACAAGATTTTGAATATAGCTCCCCAAGCTATATGGGCTTCCTTGCTGGCCCAGGGATGAAGAAGCCCCTGCCAGTGCAGGAGACACAGGTCTGATCCCTAAGTCGGGAAGACCCCCTAGAGAAGGAAATGCAACCCACTCTAGTATTCTTGCCTGGGAAATCACATGGATAGAGGAGCCTGGAGGATCACAGTCCACGGGATCATAAAAGAGTCAGACACAACTTTGTTATTCAGTTACTAAGTCATGTCCAACTCTTTGTGGCCCCATGGACTGCAGCACACCAGGCTTCCCTGTCCTCTGCTATCTCCTGGAACCTGCTCAAACTCATGTTCATTGAGTTGATGATGCCCTCCAATCATCTCATCCTTTACTGCCCCCTTCTCTTCCTTCCCTCAGTCTTTCCCAGCATCAGGGACATGAGTTAGCAGCTAAAAAAATGACAGTCCTAAGCTTTACAATAGGTCCTTGCTGCTTATCTATTTTATATATAGTAGTGTGTATATGTTAACCCCCAATATATATAATTTTATTATAGAAAAATGGCAACCCACTCCAGTATTCTTGCCTGGAGAATCCCAAGGAGGGAGGAGTCTGGTAGCTACAGTCCATGGGGTCGCAAAGAGTCGGACACGACTGAGCGACTTATCACTATCACTTCGGTTACATGTGTACATGTCTGCCTCCCTTAAATACTGAGAGCTTTTCAAGGATGAGAATGTATCTTATTGATCTCCGTTGGTCTAGCACTTAATACAACGTCTGATTACCAGATATTATCAAAAGTACATCAGTTGCTGTTGTTGTTCACTTGCTAAGTTGTGTCCGACTCTTTGTGACCCCATGGACTGCAGCATCCCAGGCTTCCTTGTCCCTTATCATCTCCTGGAGTTTGCTCAGAATCGCATCCATTGAGTCATGATGCCATCCAACCATCTCATCCAACTATCACCCCCTTCTCCTCCTGACCTCAAGAATACTGGAGTGCGTAGGTTTTCCCTTCTCCAGGGGATCTTCCCAACCCAGGGATCGAACCCAGGCCTCCTACATTGCAGGCAGATTCTTTATCATCTGAGCCACCAGGGAAGCCTGTATCAATAATATATATAATAATATATCAATAATATATTTGGGTAAATAAATGACTTCTGATCTATGATGCTTTGAACACCTTGAGATTTTAAAGTCACTGGATATGAATATTATTCTATTAACAGGGCTTTTGCTGCTAAATATTCAATAACTGTCAGTAATGGTTACCCCTAAGCAATGCTGTGTAACCAAGTGCAACTGGCTTTTGGTGAACAATATACTCAATTCTGTGCCCTCTGGTGATGGAGATGGCACACACGTACCAAATTCCACATCTTTTCCCCACTGGAAACATACCAGAATACATGTCCTGTCACCTTTGGCAATTAGGTGTAAATACAGCTCAATCGGTAAAGAATCTGCCTGCAGTGCAGGAGACCTGGGTTCAATCCCTGGGAAGATCCCCTGAAGAAGGAAACGGCAGCCCTCTCCAGTATTCTTGCCTGGGAAATCCCATGGGGAGCTTGGCTACCGTGGGGTCCCAAAGAGTCAGACACAGCTTAGCGACTCAACCACTATAGGACTTAGCTGGGCTTCCCTGGTGGCTCGCTGGGAAAGAATCCATCGGAAATGCAGGAGACACACGTTTGATCCCTTGGTTGGGAAGATTCCCTGGAGGAGGGCAAGGCAACCCACTCCAGTATTCTTGCCTGGAGAATCCCGTGGACAGAGGAGCTCAGTGGGCTACAGTCCATAGGTTTGCAAAGAATTGGACACGACTGAAGTGACTTAGCATGCATGCCTAGGACTTAGCTGCTCAATAGAAGGTGAGCAAAAATGATGTTCACTTATGGCTCAGTCTGAGCTACACTAGAGACTAGCTATCTGACTCAAAAAGTTATTTTACCTCTCTAGCTTGGTTTTCTCTCTCCAAAATAAAAGAAACTAGATTTAGAATAATTCATCTTTCCTATGCCCGTGTTCTAAGCTGATAAAATCAAACACATTTATATTTTCATTTTCATGTAAATTAGTTCATTAATAAATGTAATTCCTTGGCATGCTTGAATTTTTCCCATTGTAGATGTTCTTATGACTAATTCTCAACTAAGAAGAAATGTGGAAAAAAGTGGGCTATGTCAGAATAACTGCTTGGGTATTAAATGGCTTTCTTCACTTCATTGTCAAGAAGTAAGAAGTGCAATAACTGTCTCTTTTGACTCTGGGAGAAGTGGACCAGAGGACCTTAAATATTTGAAGTTTCATCAGCAGACAGCAGATTTAGTTGGAACTACAGGTACAGTGAGGATAGTCAAAGGGAATTCAGAAAGGGTGAAAGTGAAAGGATTAGTTGCCAAGTCCTGTCTGACTCTTTGCGACCCCGTGGACTGTAGCCCTCCAGGCTCCTCTGTCCGTGGGATTCTCCAGGCAAGGATACTGGAGTGGGTTGCCATTCCCTTCTCCAGGGGATCTTCCTGACCCAGGGATTGAACCTGTGTCTCCCACATTGCAGGCAGATTCTTTACCATTTGAGCCACAGAAACAGTAAGTGAGTGGCTGTTAGTCGCCCAGTCGTGCCAGACTCTTCCCGACCCCAGGGACTGCAGCCCACCAGGCTCCTCTGTCCGTGGGATTCTCCAGGCAAGGATACTGGAGTGGGTTGCCATTAAGTGTCCTGAAAAGGAAGCAGAAAATGAATCTCCATCACCATNAAAGGAAGCAGAAAATGAATCTCCATCACCATAGAGAGGAAGACAGGCCCTCTGCTTTTAGTTAACTGTTACAAGATTCCGAATAGGAACTCTCTTCCACAGCTGTCAAGAGGGAATCGAAATACAACTGTGACCAGCAATTGCAAAGCAGCTGCTTGCTCTCCCTGTCAGTTAGACAAGAGGAGCTGGCCTGGCCCCGCAGCCGAAGGGGCTTGATGGAAAGAGAAATTAGCAAAGCAGGGAAGTAATGAGACGGTGGGACAGGGAACTGTAAGAGATCACAGAGGAGAAGATGGTTAAAATTGCCTCTGCCTGCTGTGTTATCGGAAGGCAGGAAGGCAGCCCAGTTGATCTCTTACAGACTCATGTAGGGAACATTCGGATGGCAGCCTGATTTCCAGCACGTTTCTCCTCCCAGTAGGTCTTCACATACACTGTGCATGTAACTGAGACTTTCCTAAAAGTGCCGTTTACAAGCAACTTTCCCATTCTGCTGTCAACTAACGTGACCCCAAAACGCTAGCAAAGTCAGGTGGGGTCCTGCAAGATTAAATCTCTCCATGGAAGACAAAACCTCCTATCAGGCAAGCTTTCCAATCATGTCTACAAAGTCTTCTCTTTTATCATAGTGAGCTAAGTCACTTCAGTCATGTCTGACTCTTTGCGACCCTGTGGACTGTAGCCCACCAGGCTCCTCTGTCCATGGGATTCNAAACCTCCTATCAGGCAAGCTTTCCAATCATGTCTACAAAGTCTTCTCTTTTATCATAGTGAGCTAAGTCACTTCAGTCATGTCTGACTCTTTGCGACCCTGTGGACTGTAGCCCACCAGGCTCCTCTGTCCATGGGATTCTCCAGGCGAGAATACTGGGGTGCCAGGCCCTCCTCCAGGGGGTCTTCCCCACCCAGGGGTTGAACCCACCTCTCTTGCATCTCATGCATGGCAGGCAGGTTCTTTACCACTAACGCCACCTGGGAAGCCCTCTTTTATCATAATTCCTTGTTAAAACCTACTGAGCAAGTGTACAATTAGCAGGCTCTGTAGCACTCTGCAGTGTGTCTGAAGTCCAGGCCGCTACATGTACAGGGACTTTCGCCACGGGCCATGAGCACACGCGAGTCGCTCTGCGTTTCCTGGGCTTGGCGAGCAGGCTCTCCAGCCTCATAGGATGTGCTTGCTTGCTTGCTTGCTTTCTATCAAAGGAAAGCATTTTGATTCTGTCCAAACGCGGACACCAAACTCCAGATTCACAGATTAAAGAAAACAGTCCTGTAAAGCGCCAGGACAGACACATCAGGACCCTGGAAACACGCTCTTTAAACTCAGACTGCTCAAACAGGATGCCCTGTGTCACTGACCAGATTGTTAAATCGGTGTCTTGGCAGGAGCCGTTCAGGCTTCTCTGAAGATTCTCTGGATCCAGATCTCTGCGGTATGAAAACAAACAGAGTAAATATTTTCCTTGCAGTTTACATCCCAGATCTAAATATTTCCAAGCATGTCAAACTCACTTTTCTCCACCACTCCCTGCGGGGTCCGTGTAGACTTCGGCTGCCAAGGAACCCAGTTGAACTTGCCTTGGGAGGGGCTCCTTCCCGGAGGAAGGGTGGAGCTGGGAGCAGCGGCCAAGAGCTGAGAGCCTGCAGCCGGCCCGCCGGGCCTGGCCGAGGCCCCCCGGGCAGGAGCAGGTGTGCGATCCGCCGGTCTCTCCGCCCGGGCCGGGGGAAGCTCTGGCCCTGCTGTTTGCTCCTTGAGCTCGAAGCCCGGCCGTTTCCCTGGTACCTGTTCGCAGAGAAGCACCAAGCACCCACCGGGGAAACGTGCTCTTCTTTCACTAGCTTTTCCTGTCCAAGCCACTCTGTGTGTCTGTGGGTCTGTGTGTCTCTGTGTCTCTCTGTGTGTGTGTGTATGTGGGTCTGTGTGTCTGTGTGTGTGCGTGCGCTATAAGGCGCTTCGTTCATGTCTAACTCTTTTGTGATCCTGTGGACTGTAGGCTGCCGGGCTCCTCTGTTCTTGGGATTCTCCAGGCGAGAACACTGGAGTGGGCTGCCGCGCCCTCCTGCAGGGGATCGTCGGTACCCGGGACGGGACCGCGTATCTCTCATCTCCTGCTTATGATCCGGCTCACTTCCCAGCTTGCGCTTTCCCTTTAGCAGCATCTGTAAGGGAAGGGGATTCCTCTGAAGAATCGAGCAAAGGGTGCCAGCAGACTGTGTCTCCCCGTCTCCCCTCTCTTTTTTTAAACACTTTTAAAATTGGAGTACAGTTGCTTTACAGTGTTGTTAGTTACCTCAGTATCTTTTTTTTTTAACCTTTTATTTTACATGAGAGTATAGCTGAGTTGATTAACCACGTTGTGTTAGTTTCAGGCGTCAGCAAAGTACTTCAGTGATACACATACATGTGTCTCTTCTGCTTTCAAACTCTGTTCCCATTGAGGTTGTTACATTGTGTGAAGCAGAGTTCCGTCTGCTATACAGTAGGTCCTTGCTCCCTATCCACGTTAAATACAGCAGTGTGCACATGTCCGTTCCAAACTTGTGTTTTCGATTCAGAATGTACCGATAGCTGAAGTCATCTTAGAAAAAGGGAACGACTGCAACTGGTTTAAGTCCCATCTCAGCGTCTCCTTAGACCATGTGGCATCCTGGGGACTTCGTCTGGAAGTGTCCTGGGTGCCTAGTTGCTTAGTCATTCAGTTGTGTCCAAATCTTTTGTGGCCCCATGGACTGCGGCCCTCCAGGCTCCTCTGTCCCTGGGGTTCTCCAGGCAAGAATACTGGTGTGGGTTGCCATCTCCTTCTCCAGGGGAGCTTCTCGATCCAGGGATCGAACCCATGTCTTCTGCATTGGCAGGTGGATTCTTTATCACTGAGGCATGAAGGAAGCCCGAAACAGTCCTGACATAGTGGCAGAGGCAGTGTTCCAGTTTTCAAAAACGTGTTTCTTTTCTAGGTGCTGACAGCAAATTCTAAAACTGCCATAAAAAATGCAATTTAATGGAGCTAAACCAGGAAATGATGAACGTAACAGTGGACACTGAAACCCTTGTCTGTGGCCTCAGAGATGTACTGCAAAGTGGAGGAAATAAATAACCCCTACCTTTAAAGGGAGCACTTCCGTTTGTCTGGAGTTCCCCAACACAGGTGGTCACGGGGCTGCAGCACACAGACCTCCTTCCGTTCTTCAGTCCCTGAGAAGTCAGCCCCTTCAAATAGCTGCCTCCCCCTGGGCCCACCCTTTCCCATGTCCAGCAGCTGACCAGTGGAGAAGTAGGGTCCTGTCTGCATCAGCCCAGCCTGAGACAAGCCTGAAGCATCATTCTAGCTCTGGGGTCCCCGGGGTCATCGTTAGGCCCACTGCAGCTCAGCATCTTCCTGTGCCTCATCTGCTTCCTGCTTCTTTCTCCTCCAGTGTTGATCCCAAGAGAACACCTTGATCAACATCCTGAGCTGTAATTCCAATCTCAGTATCTGCCTCACAGTATCTGCCCATCTGCGCTGGCCACGTGGGCTCAAACAGTGCCCATCTGTGTGAATCATTTCTATGCTTGATGCAAGAGGTCAATCAATCAAGATTTGATAAATGGGTCCAATGGACAAGCAACATCCATAGGAAAAAAAAAAAAAAACAACATTAATATCCACACCTATCTTGGCAAGAATTTATAATCTAGTAGGGGAGACAGCTTTCACAGTGTGGTGTTGGAGAAAACTCTTGAGAGTCCCTGGGAACAAGGAGATAAAACCAGTCCATCCTAAAGGAAATCAGTCCTGAATATTCTTTGGAAGGACTGATGCTGAAGCTCCAATGCTTTGGCCACCTGATGCGAAGAGCCAACTCATTAGAAAAGACCCTGATGCTGGGAAGGATTGAAGACAAAAGGAGAAGACGGTAGTAGAGGATGGTCAGATAGCATCACCAATTCAACAGGCATGAGTTTGTGCAAACTCTGGGAGACAGTGAAGGACAGAGGACCTGGTGGGCTACAGTCCGTGGGTTTGCAAAGAGTCAGACGTGACTTAGCGACTGAATAACAGCAAAGAAGGGATATCATAAATACACAATAAGATGATCTGTAATATTATATAATTGTTGTTCAATAGTATATAATAACTGACACCTCTCAGAGGACTTTGTGATAGGGACTTAGGAGAAAGAAAGATTGGTTTTAGGACAAAGTAGCTGCTGGCTGTTTGGAGGTCATCAAGGTTGATGACCATTCCCTACAAGCTACTGTCCTTCCTTGATAGTGAATTTACCAGTATTTAAAGAGCCCTCACCCTGAAAATGAGCTTGATTCCAAGTGGTCTATGTCTTTGTGCCCCCGGGTGAAGCTACCAGACAATTCACCACGGCAAGAGGTAAAAAACATATTTCCACAAATACTTTTGCTGCGAGATTTGCCCTACTTGGCCCCTTCTTCCAGTTGCTTAGGCGCCCAGAGCGTCTCAGCTTTTCCCATCCAAGCGCCAAGGCATTGGCATCCATCAAAGGCACCCTGCCCTTCTTTCTTCTTGCTGGGCTGATTTGTAGGCTCAGCCCTGCCAATTCAAATCGCTAAAGATAGGTCTCGGTCCCGTCCGGACCCGCCCTATTCAGAGCTTTCCTCAGTTGACCTCGATTTTCCTGGCACCCACCTTGCCTCCACTTCTACTTCTTAATTCTCATCTCCCTTTTGCTTCTCTTAGATTTTATCATCCTCCGTGAGCTCCCAGCTTCTATCCAGATCTAGCAGGATTTGCTCTGTCTCCGCACAAAACCACAGCCCGAGAAAAAGGCCAAGGGCACATGTGTGACCTTGAGCAAGGCCTGGGATCCTGCTAGTCATTCAGTGGTCTTGTTTATAAAGCCAGGATGCTAGTCCCCACTTCTCATAGATGATAATGATGGTGATTCATCACTGGCTTGGAAGCAAGAGTCTCCAAGAAGCAAAAAACAAAACACGGAGCCCTAGCACCATCCTTGTAATTTATGAAGTGTTTATGCCAGGCACCATGCAACGCTTCATCATGGTCTGTAACCTTCCAGTCGAAATTCTGAGAAACTAGATGACAAGAATGGTGCCGGTAGGTACTAAAAATGTAACTTGGCTCCTGCCGCTCCGCCTTGATCCCACGTGTGATCAGTTATGTCTTCCTCTCCATTCTTGCACGTGGTCACACCCTCTCCTTCCCTTGTCCACTCCTCCTCCCACCTCCTTGTAGGTTAAGCCTCAGATGCTAAGTCTCTTCAGTCGTGTCTGACTCTTTGGGATCCTATGAACTGTAGCCCACCAGGCTCCTCTGTCCATGGGATTCTCCAGGCAAGAACACTGGACTGGGTTGCCGTGCCCTCCTCCAGGGGACCTTCCCGATCCAGGGACTGACTCTGGGTCTCTTGCATCTCCTGCATTAGCAGGCGGGTTCTTCACCGCTAGCACCTGGGAAGCCCAGGTTAAGCCTTAGGAGCATATAACTTATATACGGACTTCCCTGGTGGTCCAGTGGCTAAGACTCCATCCTCCCAAGGCAGAAGGTTGGGGTTTCATCCCTGGTTGGGGAACTAGATCCCACATGCTACAACTCAAGATCCTGCAAGCCACAGCAGAGATTGAAGACCCCAAGAGCTGCAGCTAAGACTAAGCAGAGCCAGATAACTAGATATTAAAATTTTTAAAGCATATAACTTGTGCAAAGTGCCCAGTTTACCTAATTCCAATCAAATCTCTCTGCACAATTACCCTGCCCAATCAACCTTGGAGTCTGGTGAGGAAAAGCATCAGGTGCCAGTGTCTCAGCTGCCAGGATGGGGAGTGAGTCTTCTGTGTTAGAATTAACAACAAGATTGGAACTGGAACGCTGGAGAAAGACCACTGTCGAAGCCAGGATTACAAAAAGCAGGATTGCTAATCTGAAGAAGACAGAAAATGTCAATTACCCTGCCCAATCAACCTTGGAGTCTGGTGAGGAAAAGCATCAGGTGCCAGTGTCTCAGCTGCCAGGATGGGGAGTGAGTCTTCTGTGTTAGAATTAACAACAAGATTGGAACTGGAACGCTGGAGAAAGACCACTGTCGAAGCCAGGATTACAAAAAGCAGGATTGCTAATCTGAAGAAGACAGAAAATGTGGTATCAGATATTAAGTCAAACTAAGTGTGAAAACAAGGAGGACTAATGAACAAATGATTCTGAAACATATGAAAAGAGTTAAGTTGAACAATTTGCAAGAGTGTTTGGATATACCAATTTTCAAAACACATTATTTTTTAATGAAGATGAATTAACATGCCATAAATTTCACCATTTCATATAATGGGGAAGATCCCCTGAAGGAAGGCAAGGCAACCCACTCCAGTATTCTTGCCTAGAGAAACCCATGGATGGAGGAGCCTGGCGGGTTACCATCCATGAGGTTGCATGGAGACATATTTTTCTTCACAGTATACTGATTCGCACCCTCTAATCTGAACTGTTTAGTGGGATCATGGAGATTCACATAAAGGAAAAGCAGAATGAACTCAGTACAGAATTTGAAAGCAGTTAATGTGTGGTCTGTGTTGACTTTGCCCCTCAGAGCTTAATCTGTAGAGTTCAGTTCATCTACAGAAAGGTAAAGGTCTCCTGCACAGAGTAAAAGCTGTCTCTTATACACATCTGACTAAAGGGACTTAGCAGGAGCATATAGAGGGAACTTGTTGTCATGAATATTGGTTTTAAAGCAAATGAACAGCATTTGCCCTGTGAAGTTAGATTACTGTCTTATTGAGATTTAGATGTTGATTGATCTTTGGAATGAAGAATTTGGATTCAATAATTTCTCCTTTCTTAGCAAGATTATCTTGTATTGGCCAATCTTATGTCATCATATGAAAATAAGTCGCCATGGTGATTATCTCTGTGCAAACAAGGAGGTTCACGTCTAACATTCATCTTTTCCACCGCAGTTCACCAGTTAGCTTGCCTTTCTGGCCAGTTTCTTTAAAAGTGAGAAGTCCACTCAAACAGGCTTCCTTCTTTGAACATACATCCTAAAGTTTCACTAACTAATTCATTGTGCAAACATTTTATGAAGGTCCTGTGTTGTGTGAGGTACAGTGTTACACAAATGTGGACACACTAAGGCCTCTGTCTACAGGGAGCCTCAGTTCAGTTCAGTTCAGTAGCTCAGTCATGTCCAACTCTTTGCCACCCCATGAACCGCAGCATGCCAGGCCTCCCTGTCCATCACCAACTCCCGGAGTTCACTCAGACTCACGTCCATCGAGTCCGTGATGCCATCCAGCCATCTCATCCTCTGTCGTCCCCTTCTCCTGCTGCCCCCAGTCCCTCCCAGCATCACAATCTTTTCCAATGAGTCAACTCTTTGCATGAGGTGGCCAAAGTACTGGAGTTTCAGCTTTAGCATCATTCCTTCCAAAGAAATCCCAGGGCTGATCTCCTTTAGAATGGACTGGTTGGATCTCCTTGCAGTCCAAGGGACTCTCAAGAGTCTTCTCCAACACCACAGTTCAAATGCATCAATTCTTTGGCACTCAGCTTTCTTCACAGTCCAACTCTCACATCCATACATGACTACTGGAAAAACCACAGCCTTGACTAGACGGACCTTAGTCGGCAAAGTAATATCTCTGCTTTTGGTTTGTTAAATGTGTGTGTGTGTGCACTTAGTCACTCAGGCATGTCCTGCTCTTTGTGACCCATGGGCTGTTAGCCCACCAGGCTCCTCTGTCCATGAGATTCTCCGAGCAAAAATACTGGAGTGGGTAGCCATTCCTGTCTCCAAGGGATCTTCCCAACCTAGGGATTGAACTTGGGTTTTCCACATTACAGGCAGATGCTTGACCATCTGAGCCAGCAGAGAAGCCCATTTTAATAGATGGATATAGATAAGAGAACAGAAGTTAAGCAGGTGCATACACAAAAGAAGCTTAGAAACAACGTTTGTGAGTTCAGAGAACCAGAAGGTGTTTAGAAGACTGCTGAGAAGTGTTCATTTGAGCGGCTTCCCTGGTGCTCCAGTGGTAAAGAATCGGCCTGCCAAAGCAGGAGAGGCAGGTTCAATCCCTGGTCCAGGAAGATCCCAATCGCTGCAGGGCGACTAAGCCCGTCCACCGCAACTACTGAGTCTGTGCTCTAGAGCCTGGAGCCGCAACTGCTGAGCCCACGTGAGGAAACCACTGAAGCCTGGGCTCTGCAGCAAGAGACGCCACCTCGACGAGAAGCCCACCAACCCCAACTAGAGGAGGCCCTGCTCACTGCAGCCAGGGAAAAGCTGTGCAGCGATAGAGGGCCTGGCCCAGCCAACAATAAATAAACAAAAAAATGTATTTAAAAACATTCTTTTGACATGCTTGTTTCTATCTGATGGCCCTGTATATATCAGAACAGATCATTTTCCGCTTTTTGGTTTAATCTGCAGGATGGTCAGAGCTGATTTCTGTGGTCTCTCTCTGACCATGTGGTAGTTTGACCTACAGTACAGATTTGATGCCTCTGTGGAACCTCTGCATTATCCTCATATTGCCACTTTTATTTTTCCCATCTGCTGCTCTTATTTTTATTTTTAGCTTAGTTTTATGTATCATTTTAAGCCATCTAAAAATATATTTTACATGAAGTGGGACATAAGGAATGATGCTAAAAATAATTCTGGAAAAGGTACAGCAAATGCACCTGTACACTCAGAGCAGATATGTTTTTGAAGTGTCATTTAGCTAAATATTGCAAAGGATGTTAATTACATAGGAGACATATTTTTCTTCACAGTATACTGATTCGCACCCTCTAATCTGAACTGTTTAGTGGGATCATGGAGATTCACATAAAGGAAAAGCAGAATGAACTCAGTACAGAATTTGAAAGCAGTTAATGTGTGGTCTGTGTTGACTTTGCCCCTCAGAGCTTAATCTGTAGAGTTCAGTTCATCTACAGAAAGGTAAAGGTCTCCTGCACAGAGTAAAAGGCAGTCTAGCCGACAGTCCTGTCTCTTGGTTGAGTCAGTGAATCAATAAGCAAAGAATGTTTCTGAGCTGAAATCCACTGTTTAGACCTTTTGCATGTAGGCCTTTTTTTTTTTTTTTTGAAGTCGTTATTGAGCCTGTTACAACATTGCTTCTGTTTTACATTCTGGCTTTTCGGCCGAGAAGCATGTGTGATTTCACCTCCCTGACCAAGGACCAAACCCGAGGCCTGGAAGGCAAAGTCTGAGCTGCTGAAGCACCAGAGAGGTCCGGGCAAGCATCCTGACTTTGTTCCTCAGCCCCATCCTAAAGGCAGATTCTCCCCGCCTCACTGGGAATGAGCAGAGCAAGGCTGATGGATAGTAACGCAAATGCACAGTGCTCTGGGCACATGCTGATTCGGGGGCCTTCTCATCAAACCCACGGGGCAGAGTCTATTTATTTTTATCCTCACCTTATAATCAAAGAAATAAGGGACAGAGGAGTCACATAAACTTCCCCAGGTTGTACAATGAGTGACAGAGCCGGGATTCAAACCCTAGCGATTGGACTCCAGAGTTTGTACCCTTAACCACTGCACTAAAAANGAACTCAGTACAGAATTTGAAAGCAGTTAATGTGTGGTCTGTGTTGACTTTGCCCCTCAGAGCTTAATCTGTAGAGTTCAGTTCATCTACAGAAAGGTAAAGGTCTCCTGCACAGAGTAAAAGGCAGTCTAGCCGACAGTCCTGTCTCTTGGTTGAGTCAGTGAATCAATAAGCAAAGAATGTTTCTGAGCTGAAATCCACTGTTTAGACCTTTTGCATGTAGGCCTTTTTTTTTTTTTTTTGAAGTCGTTATTGAGCCTGTTACAACATTGCTTCTGTTTTACATTCTGGCTTTTCGGCCGAGAAGCATGTGTGATTTCACCTCCCTGACCAAGGACCAAACCCGAGGCCTGGAAGGCAAAGTCTGAGCTGCTGAAGCACCAGAGAGGTCCGGGCAAGCATCCTGACTTTGTTCCTCAGCCCCATCCTAAAGGCAGATTCTCCCCGCCTCACTGGGAATGAGCAGAGCAAGGCTGATGGATAGTAACGCAAATGCACAGTGCTCTGGGCACATGCTGATTCGGGGGCCTTCTCATCAAACCCACGGGGCAGAGTCTATTTATTTTTATCCTCACCTTATAATCAAAGAAATAAGGGACAGAGGAGTCACATAAACTTCCCCAGGTTGTACAATGAGTGACAGAGCCGGGATTCAAACCCTAGCGATTGGACTCCAGAGTTTGTACCCTTAACCACTGCACTAAAAAAAAAAAAAAAATTATTTTGCTAAACAAATGACAGACATTTGTGTCCCACAGCGAAGTCTGTGCTCCTGAATTTACACCCTGTTGCCTTAGGATCCAGGCCAAATCGCACATACTGCGTGCACCTTTTTGAGTGTGTGGGATTCAGGCAGAATGAGTTACTCTGTCCCCGGGCCCTCCAGGCACGCTCTCTCTCTCACAATTTATACGTAAGTCAGTGCTTACAGAAGAGCCACTCCACCAGAACAGTTTCCATGGAAATAAGTGGGATGTGAATGAGAAAGCAGCTGTTGTCGTGTGAGGCTCTGCAATCTGGGGGCTCCTCTGTTATAGCAGCTAAAAGAGTCATGCCAGGAGGCTTCAGAGCAATGACAGATCCTGTCTGCTTGGCTTCAGTCAGTCAAGCAAGTGCCAACTAAGACACTCTTGCTGCTGCTGCTGCTGCTGAGTCGCTTCAGTCGTGTCCGACTCTGTGCCACCCCACAGACGGCAGCCCACCAGGCTCCCCCGTCCCTGGGATTCTCCAGGCAAGAACACTGGAATGGGCTGCCATTTCTTTCTCCAATGCATGAAAAGTGAAAAGGGAAAGGGAAGTCGCTCAGTCGTGTCCGACTCTTCACGACCCCATGGACAGCAGCCCACCAGGCTCCACCATCCATGGGATTTTCCAGGCAAGAGTACTGGAGCGGGGTGTTATTGCCTTCTCCATATTAGCTTCTAAGGAAATGCAAATCAAAACCACAATACACTACCTCACACCCACTGGGACAGTTCTATCAAAGACAGATAACGGCAAGCGTTGGGAAGGACGCGAAGAAATCAGTGTCCTTCACGTACACTGCTGGTGGGAATGGAAAATGGCACAGCTGCTTGGAAAAACAGTATGGAGGTCCCTCAAAAGTTCACAGCAATATTATTCAAAATTGCCCAAAAGTGGAAACAATCCAAATGTCCACCAACTGATAATGGATACTTAAGTGTGGTATATGCATACAATGCAATGTAAATAAATAAAAAGGAATTAAGTGCCATTACATGCTATAATGTGGGTGAACCTTTAAAAACATTAGGCTAAGTGAAAGAAGCCCTTACTTGGCACTTAATCTCGTGCTAGGTACTGTAGGGCACAAAGAAATAAAAACTCTTTGCGACCCCATAGACTATACATGGAATTCTCCAGGGCAGAATACTGGAGTGGGTAGCCTTTCCCTTCTCCAAGGGATCCTCCTACCCCAGGGATTGAACCCAGGTCTCCCACATTGCAGGTGGGTTCTTTACCAGCTGAGTTAGCAGGGAAGCCCCAGTACTGACATACAGACGCTATCATGCGTAACACAGAGAGCTAGTGGGGAGCTGCCATACAGCGCAGGGAGCTCAGCTCGGGGCTCTGGGATGAGGGTGGGGTGGGGCGTGGCAGGGAGGCTCAAGGGGGCAGGGATATCTGTGCCAGTGGCCGATTCGTGCGGTCGCACAGCAGAAGCCAACACGACATTGTAAAGCAATTCTACCCCAATAAAAAAATGCTTTCAGAGTAGTTCGGATTTAAAAACAAAACCAAACAAACAAACAACTTTGGCGCCTGCCTCCACATTTCTGGGAAGGCAGTGGATCATAAGAACACCATTAAATGCTGACATGCAGAGAAATGTCACCAAGTTAACATTTGAAAGAGTGGTTTATCCACAGAGGCTGGTGAAGTCAGAAGGGCTTCATTCGATGAGCTGGACATTGACCTTGGCTCGAAGCCGGGGAGAAACTAGGATCTGTGCAGAGTCTCCCAGGAAGGAGGGGGCCCTGGCAGGAAACAAACATGAGAAAACGCCAGGCGTGAGTAAGAGAAGCAGAGAGTCTTGCTAAGGAGTGCTGGTCACCAAGGGAAGCACCCAAACCCACGGCAGACCCAGACAAGCTTGGGAAGCAGGCGATTATTTCAGCCGGTTGAGTTCAGCACAGCAGTCCAGCCTCAAACCTGACTGGAGAAAAGTTCTTCAGCAAATTCTCCCTTGGGTCCTCTTCTTTGAATATCTGCCTCTTGTCTCGCCCCTTGCACACTTATTTCAGGGGCTTGTGAACAGATACCCAGATTCACGTCTAAGCACATCCCCCACCCCCATCACCCCCATCTCACACGTTTACTTTGTATTATTTTCATTCTACTATCGTGTGTAAATCTTACTTCAAACCCCCACTTTTATCTTGGGTTATTTTTTATGAGGCTTCTGCTGCACATGAAAGAATTTCCTTCTTTGCTCATTTATAATAGAATAGGGACTTCATTTTGGATTCTCAAAGAAAACATCATCCACACAGTCCTTTTTTTTAACCCCTGGCTCTCGTCTGGTGTACCTTAATGTAACTCTCTTGTTCAGCATCTCTGTCTGTCTCTTGGCCACTTGCTGCAAGACTTCAGCCAGCATTTCCTGCAGCGCTCAGTCATGCCACGGTAATAGTTTTTCCATTGAAAAATACCACAAGTACAATATTTCCAATGGAAATACCACAAGAACAGTGTTTCCACTGAGCATACCGCAACGAGAGTGCTTTTGTGGTATCTAAATTCTGAGATGAACGCGTAATGTTCATCTTGGATTCATTATAACTCGAGCCCCTACTTTCTGAAAAGCGCTGAAACGGGGATGGAATTTTTATTTGTAGTTTAAAAATACAATAAAAATAAAAGCTGGGCGATGCCAAGACAACTTTGCACTTGCTTTTGTGAGTAAAATATAAATAGATTTAGCAAGTGGAAGAATGAGGAAAAACTTCATAAAAATGTACAGAGAGGCTTGACAGCTGGAAAAGGGAGAATGCATGTGTGTGTGTATGTGTGTGCATGTGTGTGTGATAACATTTAAGGCCGTTCAGCAGCTGGGGAAGCAACAACCTGTAAAAACATTTAACATTTACAGCCACTCAGTGACTGGAAAACCAAGTTCTCATAAAATCGATTTAACATTTTGGTCACTGTTGAAGACATTTAAAGCATGCATGTTTATATATCTCTGTTTATACTATAGCCCCATGGATTTCAGTGGGTTTTAATGGTCTTAAATTGGAAGAGATCATTTGAAATGGTTGAGCGTATATAACGTTTTTGCACCATTGGCAATAAAAATGTTTACCAACACATATAGAATGCCTCTAGACATGTAAGTGTACCTAGAGTCTGATGAATTACACTCTCTTTATTATCTTTTGCATTTGTACCCTATCACTGATCTGCAGTGTCCTACTTTTGAAAGTCTTTTTTTTTTTTTCCACAAAATTTCCAGTTGGAATAATTCTCTTATTTTCCAGGAGTTTAAGACTAAGCTTCTTAAATCCTGATCTGCCTGTAGTTTGGCAAACAAAATTATCTGTCAGGATAGCCCAATTTTTTCCATTTCCCTTGTTATGTCTTAAATCAGTGACATTTTGCTATTTTTTTCTTCCAATTTTTTTTTCCTCTTGGTTAGTTCCACAAAATGAATTCGATGAGCAACAGGTTAAAGAGAATCTCTTTTTCTTTCTTTCTTTCTTTTTTTTTTTTTAATTTGGGAGGAGGGAGGAATGGTATTGGAAAAAAAGTAACTGGAATTTTTTAAAATTTTCCTTGAAACCTTTAAAGTTAATGACACTGGAACAAGCTATACTAGAAAGATGACCTTGAAGGTAAAGAAGTCACAGCATCTTGAAGCTTTGTTTCTCCTCATAAAATATAGATGATTGGATTTCTATTACCTACTCTCCTGATAGCTTTGAGGTACAATTGATGTACTAGGTAGAAATGTGTTTAGGTTGCCTTTGTATAGGTCAAAGGCAACCGACTCCAGTATTCTTGCTCCAAGAATCCCTTGGACAGATGAGTCTGGTGGGCTAGAGTCCATGGGGTCGCAAAGAACTGGACACGACTGAAGCAACTTGGCATGCACAAAGGACTAGAGGTGAAATATCATCATAACACAGTAATAAAGCTACAGCTCTCATGGAAACTTGAGCACATCAGAAGCAGAAGCTGAATCAGAATGACAAGTACGTATATGTGCCGAGGCCTCCACAAGTGGAGATGAGAGCTAGAAAAACTACAAGATCCACAGACTGGTAATNTCTCTGGGGGAGACCCTCACTCTCACCCTCATTCTTCCATGTCTTCACTAGCCTGGCCCCTGGGACCAGGGTGGTCTCCTGGTGCCCCAGCTCATCTCTCTGGGGGAGACCCTCACTCTCACCCTCATTCTTCCATGTCTTCACTAGCCTGGCCCCCGGGACCAGGGTGGTCTCCTGGTGCCCCAGCTCATCTCTCTGGGGGAGACCCCTCACTGTCACTCTCCTTCTTTAGTCTCATTCATCTCCTTCGAATTTCTCATAAGTGCAATGGGCCTTTTCATTTCAGGGTCCTGCAAATATTCCTCCTCTTTCAAAACTGTTCCCCCTCCAGTGTGCGATGCTCTCCCATTAAATAATGGGTTTGTATGTGTCCTTCAGAACTGACGTCTCCAACAAAGTCTTCGCTGCCCCCAAAGAGCTTCAGAAACCCCTGCTAAATAAGTCATCACAGCTGTCTGTTTCTATGCTATAGTATTGTCGCAATTTTCATCTAAGACTTAATTGGCTGATTCATTATGGAATGTTTGTCTCTCTAAGATTCTCTAACAATTAAAGAAAGACAGGGACACTGTTTCTCATCAGTAAATCCACACAGCTTAAAACTGAGCAGTTGAATGAAGGAGCAAAAGTTTGGGTGAATGGATGGATGGATAGATGGATTGGTGTTTGGTAGGTAAGTGAATGAGTAAATTTTCTATTACTTTTGTTATTCAACAATAATTTCAAAGGTGAGCTCTCTACTTCTCTTTATCCAAGTCAATTTACTGCAGAAATATAACCTTTCTAGAGTGTGGAACTATAGCCTGAAGCTGTCCTTTCTTTCACTATTTCCATTTGCATCTCTCCTGTAGCCCAGTGTAAGGAAGACTTACTTTCTGCTGCTTTCACTTACTTTGACTTCCTATGCCACTTCTGAATTTGGGGTAATGTTTTTGGGGAGAAGTCATCTTTTCATTCAAAGAAGGCAATGGCACCCCACTCCAGTACTCTTGCCTGGAAAATCCCATGGATGGAGAAGCCTGGTTGTCCATGGGGTCGCAAAGAACTGGACACGACTGAAGCAACTTGGCATGCACAAAGGACTAGAGGTGAAATATCATCATAACACAGTAATAAAGCTACAGCTCTCATGGAAACTTGAGCACATCAGAAGCAGAAGCTGAATCAGAATGACAAGTACGTATATGTGCCGAGGCCTCCACAAGTGGAGATGAGAGCTAGAAAAACTACAAGATCCACAGACTGGTAATGCACAAATTCATCACATTATCCATGCTGGATCCTGGCTGTTATTTTCATTTGTTTTCTTCTCTAAGCAGAGGCCTTCAAGAGAACTAAGTACTTTTAACCTACTTATTGTAATTAAGTTTCAAATCATTTTTACTCTTGGAGAAAGACTTTATGATTATTTATATCGGAGTTTTCTCAAAGCAACTGAGGGGAGTAAGATCCTAGATTATTATTGTATATTAGTAATATTTCACTATAGCACAGCAAATAAGATATAGAGTTTTTCTCTTCCTCCCCTTTCTCCTTCTTCTCTTCCTTGTATTCTAGGGACAGAACCTACATAGAAAAAAATGACTGCAACTGCCTCTTTCCCACAACTCACTTTTATGGCTTGGAACCCAGATGATATTGTTATACTTAGTGTCATGGCCTCAGCTAAGGTCCCTAACCCCAGTGAATAGACTCCCTTTACCAAACAAATAGATACAAAGATTTGAAATCACAGTTCTCTGGATTTCTAGGCCACTGATCCACTCAAATTAAAAACAAATACTGATAACTCCATAGGCTCTGATTCCAGCAAGGGAGACCCAGAGTCAGCCCTTACTTTATTCACTTTATAACTGAGAACAGCTCAAGTGGCACAAATAAAACAGGGCGAACATAAAATTGTTGAATGTCGTTCATTTGAGACCTTTCTCCTGAGAAAGCCCGCTCTCTCCTCACAGTTGTGGGCACGTGTGTTCAGTGGCTCAGCCGTGTCTGACTCTTTGTGACCACACGGACTGCAGCCCGCCAGGCTCCTCTGCCCACGGGGAGTCTCCAGGCAGGAAAGCTGGAGTGGGCTGGCATTTCCTCCTCCGGGGGATCTTCCCCACCCAGGGATTGAACTGGGTCTCCTGAGTCTCCTGCGTGGGCAGGAGGATTCTCTACCTCTGTGTCACCTGATGAACACAAGCTCTGCCAGAGGAATGAGACTGAGCTTGTCCATCCCTCCATAAAGACGCAGGTTCAGCGCTCGGGAGAGCACACGCTGTGGACACGGCATTGAGAGAGCGCAGCACTGACAGGGGGCTGCCCAGCCTGCGGGGAGAGCCCGCCCGCCAGTGCAGCAGACGCAGGATACAGGGCTTCCGTCCCTGCGCCGGGAAGATCCCCCGGAGGAGGGCACGGCGACCCACGCCAGGCTTCTTGCCTGGAGAACCCCGTGGCGGAGGAGCCTGGAGGGCTACAGTCCATGGGGTCACAAAGAGTCAGACACGACTGAAGCGACTTCGCATGCACACAGAGTTTACCTAGATGCACCTCAGTGTGGAAAACAGCTAGCTGGTGGGAAGCTGCTGTGTAGCCCAGGGAGCTCAGCCCAGGGCTCTGCAGTGACCTAGAGGAGCGGGCGGGGGCGGGAGGGAGGTTAGGAGGGAGAAGATAATGTGTGCAGATAGCCGATCCACGTCGCTGTGCCGCAGAAACCGACAGGACAGTGTTGAGCAATTACACACTCCAGTTTAAAAGTGTATCCTATGATAAGCCATAATGGAAAAGAACGTCAAAAAAGGACCTGAATGTATGCATAGCCAAATCACTTTGCTGTGTAACAGGAACTGGGCCTACTGTAAATCAGCTCTACTTCAATAAAAATAAAGAAAGAAACGAGAAATAAAGGAAAGACCAAACAACAAGATGCCTTCGTGCTAAGTCATGGATATTTCGACCTCATAGAAAACCAAAGAAAAGAAGTGTTCCTTAAAAACATGTAAACTAGAGAGGCGTGAACTAACACCACAAAAATTCTCAACTAATCCCTGGGTTCCAGGTCACCAGGCAGGGTATCCACAGGGCTCAAACCGCTGTCCCCGCCGCCCTCCTTGGAAATGTCCAAACAGCGCAGGGTAACCACCGACCCTGGTGCTATGCAGTCAGTCTTCCTGTGGGAAGTGGCAAGACCTTTGAGAGTGGAGAGACAGCCAAAGGTCGAAAGTTGTAAACAGGATAAATCACGAGCCTGTGTGGCAGGCCCAGGAGAGGGACTGGGGGTGTGGGGTGGCACTGGATTTCCTCCTGCTGCTGCTACTAAAGCCAAAGCGAGCTTCTTCTAGACCCATGGAGTACTAGGCAAGGGATTGGTACCCGGCGTTAGGCTTCCTGAACGTAAGCGTGTAACACAGCGCGATCTTGGAGGCACTGAATTGAAGAGATAGAGAGCTGCAGGAGCTGGCTGTCTCTTCTTCCTCATAGTTCTCAGAGGTAAGGGAACACAAAACCCTCATTAGGAAGAAGGTCTAAACAATCAATAGCTAATGAAGGAGAGTTAGTCCGAGAGTCTACATCTCAAATTTACGAGATTCAAGAAAATCTAAACATTCAGTGGAATGTGATGGAGCAAAGCAAGTCATTTACCCATCTCATGGGTAGTGCTTAATTTATAAACATTGTGGCTGCTGGCCAAGGACTTTAAAATCAGAGATGAAAGTGTAGAGATGAAAGAGACCAACAGTATAAGAATATACAAGAATAAGAAACAGCAAGAGACTCTAGTGAAGATACGGTTAGATCCAGGAAGGGGGGAGGAAAACTAAAATGAAAAAAGAGGAGGGCAGGGAGAGCAGAGGAGAAACTTCTGGAAAAAGATACTCTCTTGGCAAGATGAATGGAAAATAAAACTGCAGAATGAAAGACTGCTTAGAAGAGCAGTCCCTAATCCTCTGCCAGCAGTGGGCTAATTTGTATTTCTGGAACTAGCAGAAAGGATGTCAGCTGAAACCCGTGTCGGAGTCACCTTGCAGCAAATGTTCCACCGCACATGTGCAGTCAGGGGGGAACGGGATGAGTTTAGGCTTCCTGGAGTGAAGGAACCTGCAGGGACTGCAAGCATCCCATTCCTGACCGTCAGCCTCACAACATAGGCTCTTTCATTCTGGCTGCACCAAGGAAAGAAAGAAAACAGGGCCTGGCCTGCCCATTAAGATCTCAGTCTGGCCCCAAGGGAAGGCAGTTAGCACCCATCCAGCTGTAAATACTTCTTGAATGTGGGATGAAGGGCTTCAGCTGGACACCAAGAAAAATTCCCCGGCTGACAGTTCGAAGGACAGGTGAACAAGCTGTACGCACTCCAGACTAACATTCTCCTTCTTCACTTTGCTTTGTTAGTGTGAATGGTAATCTCTTCAGGCTGATCTTTGTCCACACTGCTTTTCATATCATTTCATTGTTGTTGTTCCTTTGTAAGTCATGAAGAAGGGGCTGGAAGTTGCAAAAACGGCAACCACGTAGTTAATAAGCAGGGCCGAGAAATGAGGCTATCTGGGGCAAGACAACTATTTGTTCCAGGAAAGTCCTTCAAACCAGCTTCTCCAGGCAAACATTTTATTTATCTAGGAAACTGTCTCCTGTCAGGCTTTCCTATCTGAGCAAGCGGTTGACTTACCAAAAGTCAGTGTGCTCACCTAGCCTTGCTTCCTGACTCTGTCCGCCCATCCTGAACGATGATGTCATGTATTTTTCTAATCTTATGCAGTTCCCAGCCTTGAAAGATTTACCTTTAGCCGCTTCAGTCCAAATCTCCAAGCTCCAAATAGGTTACTTTGACTTACGTCAAAATGTAGATCTAATAAATTCAGTTTCTGTAATCAACAAGTTTCGGGGTGGTCTCTTCAGGAGTTGACAGCGGACAGAGGAAAGGTGTGTTTGGCTCCTTAGAGATACCAAGCTGACTTGGCTCCACTGCCTGAGAAGCCCACCTTTCAGTACTCTGCTGCGTGTCACTTTGTTATAAATTGTTTCTGTCTACTTTATGCCAACACCACATTTCCAGAACTACACTTTCCTAAATATCACCTGGAACTCGGCATCTCCCAACCTGGCTGTTTTCCAAGATTTTGCTTGGCTAATTTTGGTCCTGTGTGTTTCCAAACGGGTTCTGGAGTCAGCTTTCTGGTTTCCAGCAACACCGCCCAGAATTCTACTCAATCTAATGGTCAACTGGGGATAAACTAATCTGTAAACTATTGGGGCCTTCTAAATGCATATATTTAATTAAGTCTTATTTCTCTCACTAAGGCTTCATAGTTTTCTTTGTAGCTATTTTGTACGTCTATCATCACATGATTCCTAAGTATTTTACATGTTTTGAGTAAGTTACAAATGGTATATTTTTTCTATCTTCTCTTTGTTGTATTCGGAGATCGTGCTAAAATGGCTCATTAAGGCAAATTCCTTATCTGTTAGGGATTATCTACTGAAGCAATCACGTCATCTGTGAATAAAGACCATTTTATCTCTTTCCAAGCCGGGCATGTGTGTACATACTTTTTTCCCAGCAGAGCAGTGTCTGTCCTTCCTGCAATATATCTGGTCTATGTGCTTTGGGTGGTCTCTTGCGGAGCTGACAGTTGACAGAAGCAAGATCTGTTTAAGTCCTTTGAATTCCAATAGTTAATTAGCCCCGGGATTGGAAACAGAAGACCTGAGCTCAAGTCTGTTACAGCATAATTTTCAAAAGAGAAAAATTATGACTTTCATGTTGCTGTTCAGTTGCTAAGTCATATCCTGCTTTTTGTGACCCCATGGACTGCAGCACGCTAGGCTTCCCTGTCCTTCACTGTCTCCCAGAGCTCACTCAAACTCATGTCCACTGAGTCGGTGATGCCACCTAACCATCTCATCCTCTGTCATCCCCTTCTCCTCCTGCCCCCAATCTTTCCCAGCATCAGGGTCTTTTCCAGTGAGTCGGCTGTTCACATCAGGTGGCCAAAGTATTGGAACGTCAGCTTCAGCATCAGTCCTTCCAGTGAATAATCAGGGTTGATTTCCTTCAGGATTAACTGGCTGGATCTTGCAGTCCCAGGGACGCTCAAGAGTCTTCTCCAGCACCGCAGTTCAAAAGCATCAATTCTTCGGTGCTCAGCCTTCCTTGTGGTCCAACTCTGACAGCCATACATGATTATGGGAAAAATCATAGTTTTGACTGTGTGGACCTTTATTGGCAAACTGATGTCTAAAGGTGTGTCTCTAAGTAAACAAAACCAAATAACTTCTAATCTCTAAGTCCTTAGAATGAAGATGCATACTAACTGACACCCCTATTCACTGGAGCTAGCTATGACCTTAAATTGGCAAAGGAGACCTAGTATAAGTAGGACTTGCAGGGTCTAACTGTCTTTACCTCCTCACTGCCAGGAATGCAGCTGACTCTCAGTGAATATATGTCTGATGTAATTGTTAAGCTAGAAAAATATGTTTCTGATAATCACTCACTAACACACTGAATGCCAATTTATTCTGTTGGTTTCAGTAAGATTTTCTTTCCTGATGCAAGCTAGCCAGAGAAGTCTGCAAGTATATTATTTGAACTTGGATCTTTTTATCAGGCTATTTCTTTTGTAATTTCTTATTATAACACCTATGTTCCTCTGGCTTACAAATGTTTACATAGACACAGTAACGAATGTTGGAAAATGATTTTATAGATAAAGATGTAGATAGACATATATATAAAGATATAAATGCAGATATGGATGTAGGTGCAATAGATGAACAGAATGTCTATCTATTTACCTATGACATTTTTCATTGTTATCCCTGTGTTATATCTTTCTAGTGTTTCCATTTGGTTTTTTAATTTTCATCTTTTTTCTGAAATTATCCACCTAATACTTATACTTTTCCAGTAGTCACATGTATGGATGTGAGAGGTGGGCTATCAAGAAAGCTGAGCACCAAAGAATGGATGTTTTTGAACTGTGGTGTTGAATAAGACTATTGAGAGTCCCTTGAACTGCAAGGAGATCAAACTAGTCAATCCTAAAGGAAATCAGTCCTGAATATTCATTGGAAGGACTGATGTGGAAGCTGAAATGCCAATACTCTGGCCACTTGATGCGAAGAACTGACTCACTGGAAAAGACCCTGATGCTGGAAAAGATTGAAGGCAGAAGAAGAAGGAATGACAGAGGATGAGATGGTTGGATGGAATCACTGACTCGGTAGACGTGAGTTTGAGCAAGCTCTGGGAGTTGGTGATGGACAGGAAGGCCTGGCCTACTGCAGTCCATGGGGTCGCAAAGAGTCGGACACAACTGCACAACCGAACTGATACTGAATACTTATACTTACCTTCTTTTCCATAACTTTCCACAGTTACATTAAATTGCATTGATAAGTTCCAACATCGTGTCATATCTGAGTCTGGTTCTGTTCCTTGTGTGGTGTCTTGGCAGTGTGCTGTCTGGGGTTTGTTTGATTTTTTTAGTATGCCTTGTAATTTTTTCTTGAAAGCCACACATTTTGTGTAGGAGAGCAAAGATCGAGGTAAACAGACTTTTATGCCTGGAAGTGGGCTCATGTTTCTTTCTGCTGAGTCTCTGGTGTGGGGTTTGAGTCAGTCACGGGCGCGAGTTGAGGCGGCTTTGCCATCTTACCGAGCACACCCCGAGCTTCAGCTTCCTCTCGTACCGAGGGCGGTGCCAGGTTTCCCAGAGGCTTCCTCCCCCTCAGTCTCTGCTCCACTCCCAGCTTTAAGCCTCCTCTTCACACTGTGTGTCAGGAGGCTCTTTCTCCTGCAGTTCTCCGCTGTGCTTGTCATTCAGTGCTGAACCCACTGCTTAGGGTGGGAGGGGGCACTGTTGTTGTTCTGGATAAACCTCAGGCGTACACACGCTCTGCATTCCCGGGCCTCGGGGTCGGACCCTCTGTGCTCCTGCCCTGCCCCCAGCCCTTGTTCCCAATGTATATGCCTGTCCCTCTCCTGGGCTTAGAGGATGTTTGTTGTCACTCCCTTTCCCCCAGCTGCAAAGAGTTTTGAGCAGTGACCGAAAACCTAGAAAGCTCCTCCCCAGTCCTGACTCTCAGGGCGCACAGTTCTCACTGTGCAGGTGAAGTGGGGCTCACGCCCCCCCAACAATGACCACAGCCCACTCCTCCCCTCCCACCCTGCACCCGCAGGACCCTCACCCATGTTTTTTGTGAGCATCCAGAGGAGTCCAGAGCCTACCAGTGGGAGTAGACTCTTCCCATATTGGCTGCCCCTCAAACCTCCACAATATCTTCAGCCTGTGCATGGATGCAATCTAAGTTGCTTCAGTCATGTCCAACTCTTTGTAACACCATCTGACTGTAGCCTGCCAGGCTCCTCTGTCCATGGGATTTTCCAGGCAAGAATAGTGGAGTGGGCTGCCGTTTCATGCTTCAGGGGAGCGTCCCAATCCTGGGATCACACCCCCCTCTCTTACGTGTCCTGCAGCAGCAGGGGGGTTCTCTACCAGCAGTGCCGCCCGACCCCCAAATGCACGCACGATGCTCGCTGCGTTCTCGGCCTGTGTCCACGGCCATGCCCCGGGTAAGCAAGTGTTGCCTGCAGGTGTCTGTCTGTCCTTAGATTTGGGGCTCGCTTGTAGCCCTGGAATCCCTGTACTCTGATGAGTTTATGAAAAATCATGACATCGGTTTGCCCAACACTTTTTGTGGGTGGGAAGCGACATTCTTCCTAGCTGACCCTAAGTAGTAACCAGAAGTCAGAGAGGAAGGCTTCAATCTTTCCCAGCTTCAGGGTCTTTTCCAATGAGTCGGCGCTTCACATCAGGGGGCCAAACTATCGGAGCTTCAGCCTCAGTCCTTCCAATGAGTATTCAGGGTTGATTTTCTTTAAGGTGGACTGATTTGATGCCCTTGAAGTCCAAGGGACTCTCAAGAGCCTCTTCCAGCACAATAATTGGAAAGCATCCATTCTCTGGCGCTCAGCCGTCTCTATGGTCCAACTCTTACATCCATACATTGCTACTGGGAAAACCACAGCTTTGACTAAGACTCTGGCATTAGTGACAGGACCGTAGAAGAACAAGTGGGCAATCAAGTTTAAAATAGGATTGTCTCTCTTCTCCATTTTCCTAGTGTCTGGAGTTTCTGAAGCTCTGGGCTTTCATTTTCACATAAACACCATTGTGCCTTGGTTACAAGTCCCTTTGCACAATTATTCTCAAGTGCGCCCTGGTGCTGGATTCCTGATCTGTGCTGAGTGCTGCCCTCTTGCTCCCCAGTGCCATTCCACTCACTTTCCCTGATCACCCCACTCCCGACCCTCATGACTTGGTCCTTGGCTTCTCCCAAAGCATCACGTGGCTGGAACACACGTAATGGCAAGAGCCAGTCCAGGTCATCCTGCCTGTTCCCACGGTCTCGGCAGCCCCTGTGGATAAGTATATCTTCTGTACCTGTCATCAGCCAAACCGTTCCTAATTTAAACTTTGTGACGACTTTCAGGAGCCTCTGCCTTTTCAAACTTTCTACCAGAAACCCTTAGCATTGCCAAATAAATCTGCCTCAGCCATAAATTACAGCAGCACGATCTAGGTACATGACCGGGGCTAACTCTGCAGGGGTACTCAGCTCAAAACAAGTCGGATTCACATCTGAATTCACCCGGGAATTGTAAGCAACTTTTTATTTTATTTTGCAATCTGCTTGCATTCTACCTCCCCCGGCCCTAGTCTCAGTGGTGTGAAACTATGGTCACTTATACTGACAAGTTTAGGTGGGTGGTAATGAGGCTTCCCTCTCGAGTCATCTGTCTCGCTTTCATTCTGAGATGAGTCTCTACTCTTCATTACTCACCTGGCATCCATGTCACGACACTGTGACTCCAAAGCTGTCACTAGGAAACAGCTCTGTGTGAGTCAGGTAATGCCTGTTAGGGCTGACCGGTCTTTCTCTTTTTGCACCATCTCCTCTCTCCTCTCTCAACTTTCTTCAGAAATAATTGACAAATAAAATTGTACGATACTAAACAGTACAGCGTGGTTTGATATATGAAATCATTGTGAAACACTGTTCCCCATTGAGTTAATTAACACATACCTCAGCTAATACAGTTATTTTTTTTTTTTTTTTTTTGAGAGAAAATTTACATTCTATTCGCATAGGAAGTTTCAACTACATAATGCAGCACTGTCAACTATGGTCACCACGCTACACATGAGATCCCCAGAACTTCATCTTGTAACAGCAAGATAGCTGATCTATTCCTGCCACAAGATATACCTTCAACAATATACCAAAAATGTATCTATTACCTATTTTCCAAACACCTGCAAAGAAATAACTCTAATGTTTAAAATGCATGTGAACAGGACATTTTCTTTAATTGGAGTTTGATCATTCCCTCCTGATTCCCCATGATCTGTCAGTTAAATCATTTCTATGTACTTGACTTTCAGTATTTCCTCCTTGTTTGAGAAGGAGATAGTTAACACCGAAAAATTCAAAATCCTGCATTCCATGTCCACCTGCAGCAGCTGTTCTTTGGATAAATCTGTCCCAAAGTTTTCTGATCCCCTTCACCAGAACAGACCCTGAATAGTACAGCCAGTTGCCCTACACAGAGACACTCATAGCGCAAATTCTGAAGACCTTTAATAGCAGTAATTACAGAGCACCGTCTGCGACCTTGTGATGAAATGTGGTGAAATGTCACAGCCGGAAGGACTCTTCAGGATCACACAGCAGAACTGTGCATCTCAGACTGGGGACTGAAGAGGGTAAAGCAACTGGTTCACAAACTGGTAGCTGAACAAAAGCTTTTCCCAGATCTCTCAACCTACTTGTCTTCCCTGTAATCTATTTGCATATCGATCTCATTTTTAAAGCAAATATTCCTTGAACTCTACTCCAGGATAGGCTCGCTTCCAGTCACGATATGAAGCAAAGAGCAAGACAGGTGCAGCCTGTCCCTTTGTGGCAGATGCATCCTTGAGACTTCAGCAAAACGCCCAAGGGCAGTTTCTGCACTCAGTCATCACGGAGACGCAGAGGGGGAAGCCGGGAGGCCCACTGCGACCGTGGATGAGGATCCACTCCCAGGACCGCTGTCACTTGTTGATACACGCTGCTCCCACTCCAGGAACATTAATTTTTCTGAAACATACTCGCCCTCTTACTTCTGATTCTAATCTTGCATCAAACCCCTGTTTTCACAGAGTCTCTGAAAACACCTGAAACTACTCAGCACACCTTGAACCCTTTCGTCTGGTTATGAATGTATTCAGGAAAAGGATGACCTTACCCCAAGCCCCAAAAGTCCTTGACACAGATAAGAGCATCTTCTCCGGGGACGGAGAAGGGCCTCCATTTGCAGAGTGGTTCTCAGTGGAAGCAGTTTTACCTCCCAGATGTGAGGCTGCATCTAGAGACAGCTGGAAAGGGGTGGTCCAGGCACCGAGCGGAGAGAGACCAGGGGTGCTGCTCACGACCCTACAATACACAGCACAGTCCTCCTCACCACTGACAGGGAGTCCAGAGTGTCAGCCCCAAAAGTCAACTGTGTCCGGGTTGAGAAACTCTTACCTAGAGCTGCGGTCACCTCATACACAAGTAACCCTAACCCGTGAAGCTCCATGGACCCTTCACTCCCCCCGCCCAGGTAAACTAGTGTGACTGCTTTATCCCAGTGGACGCAACACCAAACCCTTTAGAGGACCCAGTCACCGTGCGCAGTCCAGTTTCACCCCTAATGAGGAACTGCAGCCTGTTGGTTGTGGTTTAGTGGCTAAGTCATGTCTGACTCTTGGAACCTCGTGGACAGAGGAGCCTGGCAGGCTACAGCCCATGGCATTCTCCAGGCCAGAATACTCGAGTGGGTTGCCATTTACTTCTCCAGCATATCTTCCCAATCCAGGAATCGAACCTGGGTCTCCTGCATTGTAGGCAGATTCTTTACCAACTGAGCTACGAGGGAAGCCCGTAGTCTGTTATCCATGCACATAAATGCTTATATAAAAATAAGGAATGTCAGACTTCACCAGAGGTCCAGTGGTTAAGAACCCACCTGCCAATGGAGGGAACATGGGTTCAATCCCTGGTCCAGGTAAATCTCACCTGGAACCCCAGAGCAGCTAAGCCCACGAACCCCACCCAACTGCTGAGTCCACACGCCATGAGCCACTGCTCTGCGACAAAAGCCCATCACGGTGGGAAGACGGTGCGCTGCTGCTAGAGCGTAGCCCCTGCTCGCTGCAGCTAGAGAAAGCCCAGGTGCAGCAGTGGAGCCTCGGCACAGCCAAAAATAAGAATAAATAAATAAGGAGTCTCACTAATCAATACAAGGTGTATGCACCACCATTAGACTGCTTGGTGCTGTTCACCACGCAGTTAGCGACTGTTAACGTTAGCTACATTTTGTTATACTTAATGATAAATAAACTATAGGTTAAAAAGCCTATCAGTATACAACCAAGATATATTTCCCCCACAAACCTGCAAGTGATTGCGGAGGAGAAAAGAAATGTCAACCTTGTGAAAAGCACAGTAATTCCATTTTAAGACAGAAGACTATCAACCCAGTTCTGAACTAAACCTTCCCAAGAAGACAAGACGGAGCCAGCAGTTTCCTCTAAATATCATCACCAGTTCATCTCCTGAACTATTCAACACTTGTATTCTCTAGTTGACAAAAAGAGAATTGGTAATGCCAAGGCAAGCTGATGAGTAAAGATCAGTCTTTTTAACACAACTGCTAAGGCAGTGAATTATCACATACAGAGCTCACAGGATGAAAAAACCAATATGTGTGATCAAAAGTCACCTTTCTTATTGAATTCCCACCGTGTGCTTCTTCGTGGTTCACAACTAAAAGCTCACAACCTTGAGTGACAGGCATCACTTTCTCCAGGTTGCTGGTGGTGGCAGTCGCTCAGTCCTGTCTGACTCTTTGTGACCCCATGGACTGCAGCCCACCAGGCTCCTCTGTCCTTGGGATTCTCCAGGCCAGACTACTGGAGTGGGTTGCCATGCCCTCCTCCAGGGGATCTTCTCAATCCAGGGATCAAACCTAGGTCTCCCCCATTGCAGGCAGATGCTTTACTGTCTGAGCCACCAGGGAAGCCCCTTCTCTGGGTTAAGATTATTTTTAAAAGTTCAAGCAGATGGACTCACATGGAAGGAAAATCAAATCTAGCTAGATCTCCAGGTCAAGTCCCAAACCACGTTCCCACAGCCCTTTCTCCAGAAACTTCCCCTGCAGGTGGTCCTAGCCCAGGGCACCAGCTCTTCATGGAAGGGTCCCGTCACTCCCTGACCTTTGGCTCCCAGGTTTCTCTACTGTATCCCATGCCCTCTGAGAGTCTGCAAGCTCAGGCAGCACGGAAAAATCCAAGCATACCAAGGCCAGGTCCCTAATCAGTTCAGCCACATGAATTCACCTAACGTGGTCTAATTTTGTTCACTTTCTTGAGGGTGGATGACACCATCCGATCGGGCACAGCTGGCTGGACAGTCCCACTCAGTCAGTGACCTAAAATTGCCTTTGATCAGAAGCAAACGTGGTTTGTGGAGTGGACTGGTTTTAGATGCCAAAAAAACAAATACAGTGATTTTTTTGGAGCTAGACAAACACTGGGAATGCTTACTAGCGACCGCAAACTTAGTGCATTTGATCTTCCATGCTTGACGTCAAGACGAGGTTTTTAAATAACCTAGCAGCTTGGCTTGCTCTCAGCTCAGCGCTGGAGATGTTTAGAGATACTGTAGTTAATAACATTGACACATACAAGGGAAGGGGGTCACTTACGAGAAGAAAATATGTGGATTTAAATCATGAACTAGTGCAAAGTGTAGTAGTCCTCAACCCTCACACAGGAGAGAAACCTCGTAGGCAGAGTCTATGAGGCTTAGAGTCTTAGAAAAGGCAAACGCCTCCAGACCAACCTCCCTCTCCAGACCAACTGAGTCAGAATCCTGGGGGATGGGGAGTGGGGAAGCAGTTATTGTTTCCAAACTTCCAGGATTGGTTGCTATGGATGGGAAGTGCTGAAAATGATGGCGTAGAGGGTGTTTGAGGCAGGAAGTTCTGCGTGCAAAAACCCATAAATTCTCTGACCTTCCCTTTCCCACACTGGGAAGTCCTTACCACTGCAGGGGGCTGTAGGGTGAAGGCAAGACACGAGATGCATCTGTCACATAACACCGCATCAATGTCATTATCACTCTAGTGAATGATTCATATATGAATATGTGTTCATATGCTCTTAGAAGTAAAAGATTTTAGTTCATATCCTCTCAGAAGCAAAGATTTTAGTTCTAACGCGGGTAAAAAGACGCTTCCTCAGAGGCCGTGAAACTACTCATCTTTGCTTCTCTCTATGACTGGGGTGGGCGATCAGGCTTCACCTGCTGGCTTCCACCTGGGCTGAAACCTGGAGAAGCACAGAGCAGAAGGCTGCTGATTCCGACGGCACCAAGGTGCTGTGTGGGCCAGAAGCCGGAACTCTGAGCGTCCCTTGCCATCATGAATGCAGACTTTTGCTGGGATTCTGAAAGGCATGGGCTTCTGTTAGCCACAGAATCCAGTAGGTTAACAATGACATCAGAACATCTATCAAACTGGGTTCTGAGCAACACGGATGGACCTAGAGGTCGTCATCCTGAGTGAAGTAAGTCAGAGAGAGGAGGAGAAATAGTGCATGACATCCCTCACATGCAGAGTGTAGAAAGAAAGGCTACAAACGAATTTACTCACAGAACAGAAACAGATTTAGAGAACAAACTTACGGTTGCTAGGGAGGAAGGACGTGGGAAGGGACAGTTGGGAAGTTTGGAATGGACGTGTTTATTTAAAATGGATAACCAGCGAAGACCTCTGCTACAGCTCGGGAAACTGTGCTCAACGTTGTGTGGCAGTTTGAACGGGAAGGGAGTTTGGGGGCGAATGGATCATGTACCTGGATGATGAGGTCCTTTTGCTGTTCACCTGAAACTATCACAACATTGTTAATCGGCGACTGTTCTTCAGTTGCCAAGTCATGCGCAACTCTTTGCAGCCCCGTGGACCGCAGCACTCCAGGCTTCCCTGTCCTTCCCTGTCTCCTAGCCTTTGCTCAAATTCATGCCCATTGAGTTGGTGATGCTATCTCATCCTCTGTCACCCCCTTCTCCTCCTGACTTGGTCTTTTCCAAAGAGTTGGCTCTTCACATGATGTGGCCAAAGTATTTGGAGCTTCAGCTAAGGCATCAGTCCTTCCAATGAATAGTCAGGGTTGATTTCCTTTAGGATTGACTGGCTTGATCTCCTTGCAGTCCAAGGGACTCTCAAGAGTCTTCTCCAGCACCAAGATTTGAAAGCGTCAGTTCTTCGATGCTCAGCCTTCTTTATGGTCCAATTCTCACATGTACACGTGACTACTGGAAAACCACAGCTTTGACTATATGGACCTTTGTTGACAAAGTGATGTCTCTGTTTATACTTTAATAAAAAAGTGAAAAGTTTAAAAGGAAATAGAGTGACTGTTCACATCCAGAAAGATGCTGATTACTCCATTTATTCCACGTTGACCTTATGTGAGAAGTATGACCTAAACCTCACCAGCAAAAAAATTGACATTACTGTGTGTCAGAATTCTCCCAGTTAGTGGTGTCTCCTGAATCTGAAGCCACACTTACTTGATTAAAAAACCCACTCTCTTAACCAACTGATTCACTGTATTTGGAATTAAAAGGAACGATAACCTAGCAACCTGACTACACTTCGATCTGTGACATCCTAGGCTGGCTACGTCCTGGGTGATCTAAGCTACACAGGTGTGTGGCTCTGGAGAGCTCACAGTTGTCAGGGTGTGCAAAACAGTCCCCTGGGGATGAATATGCAAATGTCCAGGTCCTGTCTGTCAGTGACTCAGAAACTGTGTGTCTGAGATGGAGCCTTGAATCTGCCTTTCTAGCCTTCTTTCTCTTGTCATTGTTGTTTAGGTGCCAAGTTCCGTCTGACTCTTTTACAACTCCATGGACCAAAGCCTCCCAGGCTCCACTGTCCATGGAATTCTCCAGGCAAGAATAAGTGGGTTGCCATTTCCTTCACCCGGGGAATCTTCCCAGTCCAGGGATCGAACCTGCATCTCCTGCATTGGCAGGTGGATTCTTTAGCACTGAGCCACCAGGGATGTCTAGCATTCAGTCTAAGTTTCTTTAATTCACATTGTTTCTATTTTGGTTCCTTTGAGAAATATGTTACGGAAGGACATCTCCAGCTTTTATTTTATTTCTTTAAATGTATTGTCCTAAGACAGGAGACCTTGGGCCAATATAAGCCAGGCACCTGTTTTGGCAAATAAAGTTTTATTAGCACGCAGCCACTCCTGTGCATCAACTGTGCCTGCTTTCATGCCTGCAGAGCCAAGGATCTGCAACAGAGGCTGTATGGCCAACCAAAGCGGAAAATATTTACTATCTGGCCCTTTACAGCAAAGGTTTGCCAACCCCTGTCCTAAAATGACTCTGCTGCTGCTAGACTTTGGCACAAGTGTGGACCACTGATTAATTTAGAAATACTTTTTCTGTATCAAACAGCATCTGAATTGCTCAGCTTCAGGGATACAATGAGTGTATGAAAAATGTATTTTATTTGTGGAAAACATGTCGTTCATTATGTCCTAAGCCGTGCCTGTCAGACGAGCACTTATGACATTATCTCATCTTCTGACCTTCTGACTAGCCGCAAATCCAAAGGCAAGGGAAACAGACTTTCCTCCAGCAGAGGACCAAGAGAAGCAGGGTCTCTGCATCTCATCTCCAAGACAAATGGAGAAAAATGGGAGGAATTCATTAAGAATCCCTCTCATTTACTTAAAAAAAAGAAAGAAAGAAAAGTCAGCAAAGGCACAGACCTTTCCATGTTGCCATATACTTAAAAAAATATCAAGACTGAGGGGAAGAGCCAGCTGACGTTGGTGGAGGTAACTGCTTCCCATCGCTGACTGCTAGGAAAGTGAACCCATCCCTTCCTCCCCAGCCCATCATTAGGCACGGCAAATAGTTGCCACATGAGGTCAAGCACCTTTGGACCAGAGAGAGAAAAGGAGACACATCCTCAGGCCGCAGCAAAGCAAAGGAGATGACTAAGGTGATAGTCAAGTGCCCAGAGGATATAGTTTAGACCCTCAGCAGGAGGAGATGGCAGACAAGATGCAGACAACATGAACTTGGAGGTGACGAAAAGAGGACCTTACACTGTGCAGGCACTCAGGGGCTGCTCAATGCTTGGTGAACAAATGCACTTAGGAAAATAAAGCTGAACAGGGGCTTCCAAAGCGAGAAACGATGCTCGGAGTCCAAAGAAGGAAAACAAGAACATTATTTTTTTACCCATAATCATCTGGTATCAGATGAATGATCTCTAAGTATTTTCCCACTAGGGAAAAATAAAAGCCCGAATTCCTTCCTTCAAGCTCGGTTTCCTGGAGGAGCTGCAGGCTTGACCAGGTCTAGACTACATTTTATGCCCCATGCCCTGCCAGATCCTCTGGCATCCGTGGTGGCGGAGCTGCAGAGTCTGTGTGGACCCACCACCTCGGCCAGGCACACTGCAGGTTTCGCCGTCTGGCTCAACAGGAAGCATGTACTGTTTGCGGGATGCTACTTAGCTATTTTTAAGAGCGGAGCTGCGTGCAGGTATTTATGAATCTGGGTCCGACTTGGGGAAACAAAATCTCTGCCAGTGCGCAGGCAGTGAATGTTTTAACAGCCAACCACAGGCCTCGGATGGAGACAGTGCGGGTGAGTGAGTGGACCGACTCTTTCTGTAGCCCCGGGAGAGCCGTGCGCACTCTTGAAGGAGATCATGTCGGATTCTAGAAACGGCCATTGCTGGCAGGAGTGGGCTGCTGAGCTCTGACCTGGATGGCAAGAATGGCAGGAATTCTGAAACCCTATTTTTCATACCATGAGACTCATGGAGATCCTACTTTTGCTTAAAAAGGTTATCCATGAATATCCACTGGAAGGACTGATGCTGAAGCTGAAGCTCCAATACTGTGGCCACCTGATGCAAAGAACTGACTCATTAGAAAAGACTCTGATGCTGGGAAAGATTGAAGGCGGGGGGAGGAGCAGGTGACAGAGGATGAGATGGCTGGATGGCATCACTGACTTGATGGACGTGAGTTTGAGCAAGAAAGCGTGAGATGATGGTGGTGATGGTGGAGATGACGGAGATCATGGAGATGCTGAAGGACAGGGAAGCCTGCTGGGCTGCAGTCCATGGAGTCACAAAGAGCTGGACATGACCTAGCAACTGAACAACAAGGAATCCTATAAAGTCTGTATTCGTCAGTATCTTAAGCACAACAGAATACTCTGTGGGTGAAAGTGAAAGCGCTCAGTCGTGTCTGACTCTTTGTGACCCCATGGACTATACGGTCCATGGAATTCTCTAGGCCAGAATACCGGAGTGAGTAGCCTTTCCCTTCTCCAGGGGATCTTCTCAATCAGGGATCGAATCCAGGTCTCCCGGATTGCAGGCAGATTTTTTATCAGCTGAACCACCAGTGAAGCCCAAGAAAACCGGAGCAGATAGCCTATCCCTTCTTCAGCGGATCGTCCCAACCCTGGAGTTGAACTGGGTTTTCTTGCACTGCAGGCAGATTCTTTACCAACGGAGCTACCAGGGAGGCCCTACCCCATGGGTAGAGTATATGTGTAATGTGTATGCGTATAGATATGACTATAAATACATAAGGTCGGTCAAAAGTTAAGTACTCTTAGCCCAACCTATGTGCATTGTACCTACAAAAAGATTGATTACAAGACATAAGATATATATATATATATACATATATATGTGTGTGTGTGTTAAAATATAGAATATATATAGAATATAGGAATATAGAATATGTGCATTGTACATACAAAGACATTGATTACAAGAAGTAAGATGAGACATGCTCATATGAATTTATAGGCTGGTAAGCTTCAAAGTCTCCATCATCTGGATGCTGTATGGGTTATTCAATCAATCAGAGTTCCAGTCGACATGGAGGTTATTTCCAGCATGTTGTCACCACAGGATGTCCTGAGTGTACGTCTTGGTGCGTGCACTTTTGTTTGTTTGTTTGTTACAGATAGCTTTTCAGTGGCTTCTGGGAAGTGGGGCTGCTGGATGAGATGGTGGCTGCGTGTATAATCTCGTTGTACGTGTGCTCAGTTGCTCAGCCATGTCTGACTCGCTGCAGCCCCAGGGACTATAGCCACCAGGCTCCTCTGTCAGTGGGATTTGCCAGACAAGAATACTGGAGGAGGTTGCCATTTCCTCTTCCAGGGGATCTTCCCAACCCAGGGACCCAACCTGCATCTCCTGGGTCTCCTGCATTACAGGCAGGTTCTTTACCGCTGAGCCGCTGGGGAAGCCCAGAGAAATGTCAATTATAACGGCACATCTATTTTTCTTTCGAGGTTTTTGGATGCATGGCAAACTTTTAATTATGTGACATTTTATTTTAGTCTTCTGTACTGTCTTTGAAAACAAAGAGAAGATACAAGAAACCTTAATTCTTATAGAAAATCAAGCCTTCCCCTCCATGACATATTATTGGGTATTCAAATGCTAATTACACTAGTTGAGTAGGTGAGACTGTTACTGGAGTGAAATGACAGAAATCAGCTCTCTCAGATCTTTGTCATTTTTTAACTAAGTGAGAGAATGTGAGGGAACACGTCTCCCAATCAGACACATGTACTGGCTACAACTGCAACTCATTTGGGAGGAATTCTTCTCAGGAAGTCACAGGTGCTAGGTAGACAGGTGTTTAGGTACCAAACTTTCACACCATACATGGAGGGAGACCAAAAGAGTGGGGGAAACATTAGCTTGACTCAGTAATCCCACAGGCAACTTCAATTCAAAACATCGAGGTTAACGCCTAACAAATGATTTGACTTAAATGTAAAACACAAGACTATACAACCGCTGGAAGACTATAGGAGGAAAAAAATACCAGAGACCTTAGGTTAGGCCAAGAGTTCTTGGCTTCAACACCAAAAGCGTGGTGTGCTGCTGTTAAGTCACTTCAGTTGTGTCCAACTCTGTGTGACCCCATAGACGGCAGCCCACCAGGCTCCCCCATCCCTGGGATTCTCCAGGCAAGAATACTGGAGTGGGTTGCCATTTCCTTCTCCAATGCATGAAAGAGAAAAGTGAAAGTGAAGTCGCTCAGTCTGTCCGACTGTTAGCGACCCCATGGACTGCAGCCCACCAGGCTCCTCCGTCCGTTGGATTTTCCAGGCAAGAGTACTGGGGTGGGGTGCCACTGCCTTCCCCAAAGCGTGGTGTATAATGGCGCAAATTGGTAAATGGGCGAAAGAGATCACTAAGAAAATGAAAAGACGAGGCCCAGACTAGGAGAAGATCTACGGTGCACTTACAGGCTAACACTGACACTCATCAGAAACAAAGCCGGGCAGGAGGAAAGGAAGCAGCAACTATAAAGTGCTGAGGAACAGAAGGAGGGAGAGGGCCATCTTCACAGGAAAAAAACCTGAGCCAGCTCCTCACCAGTCGATCTGAAGGACAAAAACACTCAAAGAGTCCCTCCAGGCAAAGGAGAGAGGATGCCTGTGAAAAGTCAGGCGCTGGGAATAGTAGCCAGCTGGACACATATTTAAATACATTATAATTTCTCTTAATTTCTTTACAAGAAAATTGACTGTTATAAAGCAAAACCAGCAGCAATGTGCTGTGGGATTTATACCAGGGTGAAGTGAATTAAGTAAGATCATTGAGTAAGGAAAGTCAATAAGTAAATAAGGAATAAATGAACGATGACAGTAATTCAGTGCACAGAAATGAGGCAAATGGCAACATATGGTGAAGTGGTAATTCTCAAGAGATCAGGATTAATGAACTATGCACGTTGTGGTTCTGATGCCAGTTCAGTTCAGTTCAGTCACTCAGTCGTTTCCGACTCTTTGTGACCCCATGGACTACAGCACGCCAGGCCTCCCTGCCTATCACCAGTTCCCAGAGTTTACTCAAACTCATGTCCATTGAGTCGGTGATGCCATCCAACCATCTCATCCTCTGTTTTCCCCTCCTCCTCTCGCCCTCAGTTTTTCCCAGGATCAGGATCTTTTCAAATGAGTCAGCTCTTTGCATCAGGTGGCCAAAGTATTGGAGTTTCAGCTTCGCCATCAGTCCTTCCAATGAATATTCAGGACAGATCTCCTTTAGGATGGACTGGTTTGATCTCCTTGGTGTCCACGGGACTCTCAAGAGTCTTCTCCAGCCCCACAGTTCAAAAGCAAATTCTTCAGTGCTCAGCTTTCTTTATGGTCCAACTCTCACATTCATACAGGACTACTGGAAAAACCACAGCTTTTACAATATGGACCTTATCTCAGTAAAGTATTGTTGCTGCTTTTTAATATGCTGTCTAGGTTTGTCATAAATTTTCTTACAAGGAACAAGCATCTTTGAATTTCACGGCTGCAGTCACCATCTGCAGTGATTTTGGAGTCCAAGAAAATAATGTCTGTCACTGTTTTCACTGTTTCCCCATCTATTTCCCAGGAAGTGATGGAACCAGATGCCATGATCTTTGTTTTCTGAAAGTTGAGTTTTAAGCCAGCTTTTTACTCTCCTCTTTCACTTTCATTAAGAGGCTCTTTAGTTCCACTTGGTTTTCTGCCATAAAGCTGGTGTCATCTGCATATCTGAGGTTATTGATATTTCTCCCGGCAATCTTGATTCCAGCTTGCGCTTCATCTAGCCCAGCGTTTCTCATGATGTACTCTGCATATAAGTTAAATAAGCAGGGTGACAATATACAGCCTTGATGTACTCCTTTCCTGATTTGGAACCAGTCTGTTGTTCCATGTCCAGTTCTAACTATTGCTTCTTGACCTACATACAGATTTCTCAGGAGGCAGGACAGGTGGTCTGGTATTCTCATCTCTTTAAGAATTTTCCACAGTTTGTTGTGATCCACACAATCAAAGATTTTTGCATAGTCAATGAAGCAGAAACAGATGTTTTTCTGGAGCTCTCTTGCTTTTTCTATCATCCAGTGGATGTTGGCAATTTGATCTCCGGTTCCTCTGCTTTTTCTAAACCCAGGTTGAACATCTGGAAGCTCTCAGTTCATGGACTGTTGAAGCCTAGCTTGGAGAATTTTGAGCATTACTTTGCTAGCATGTAAGATGGGTGCAATTGTGCAGTAGTTTGAGCATTCTTTGGCATTACCTTTCTTTGGGATTGGAATGAAAACTGACCTTTTCCAGTCCTGTGGCCACTGCTGAGTTTTCCTAATTTGCTGGCATATTGAGTGCAGCACTTTCACAGCATCATCTTTTAGGATTTGAAATAGCTCAGTTGGAATTCCATCACCTCCTCTAGCTTTGTTTGTAGTGATGCTTCTTAAGGGCCACTTGACTTCACACTCCAGGATGTCTGGCTCTAGTATGGGATCACCCCATGATGGCTATCTGGGTCACAAAGATCTTTTTTTGTACAGTTCTATATATTCTTGCCGCCTCTTCTTAATATTTTCTGCTTCTGTTAGGTCCATACTGTTTTTGTCCTTTATTGTGCCCATCTTTGCATGAAAAGGAGAAGGCGATGGCACCCCACTCCAGTGCTCCTGCCTGGAAAATCCCATGGACGGAGGAGCCTGGTGGGCTGCAGTCCATGGGGTCGCACAGAGTCGGACACGACTGAGCGACTTCACTTTCACTTTCCAGTTTCATGCATTGGAGAAGGAAATGGCAACCCACTCCAGGGTTCTTGCCTGGAAAATCCCAGGGACGGGGGAGCTTGGTGGGCTGCCGTCTATGGGGTCACACAGAGTTGGACACAACTGAAGTGACTCAGCAGCAGCAGCAGTTGGATTAAAAATTCCCTTGGAACCTCTCATTTTCTTGAAGAGAGCTCTAGTCTTTCCCATTCTATTGTTTTCCTCTGTTTCTTTCCGTTAATCACCAAGGAAGGCTTTCTTATCTCTCCTTGCTATTCTTTGGAACTCTGCATTCAGATGGGCATATCTTTCCTTTTCTCCTTGGCCTTTTGTTTTTCTTAACTAGTCATAAGGCCTCTTAAGAAAACCATTTTGCCTTTTTGCATGTCTTCTTCTTGGCGATGGCTTTGATCACTGCCTCCTGTACGGTGTCACGACCTTCTGTCCATTCTTCTTCAGACACTCTGTCAGATCGAGTCCCTGGACTATTTGTCACTCCCACTGTATAATAATAAGGGGTGCGATTGTCCTTGAATGGTCTAGTGATTGTCCCTACTTTCTCCAATTTAAGTCTGAATTTTGCAGTAAGTAGTTCATGATCTGAGCCACAGTCAGCTCCCAGTCTTATTTTTACTGACTGATGCCAAACATGAAAGAAAAAAAAAAAGGCAAGAAAGGAAGGGAGGGAGGGAAGTAAGGAGGAAGGAAAGAAAAAGAGAAACCAAATGAGGGAAAAGGGAAGGAAAAGGAAACCATAACATTTTAAAGCAAAGAAAGTACAGCTAACAATTACAGATAAAAAACAGAAGACCAGAAATACATGTTTAGTCCAAACACAGACCACTAGCCCATTCACGTATAACTGTTCTTAAAGTTCGAAATGCGCCATGGTGGGCTCCAGTCCTTGGGTCGAAAAGAGTTGGACATGACTGAGGTGACTCAGCACATACGCAACTGAAATTTATAAGCAGGCCATCCAAAAATACTGATCAATTGGCAATCTGTTAGATATCTTTGAAAACCTCTGAATTTTCTGAGGTACAAAAGATCATGTATTAATATCTCCTTATGGAATCCAAGTTCTGAAGGATGCAAGCAGAATCCAAGTTCTGAAGGATGCAAGCAGAACTCTGACTTTATCCTCCATGCCTCGGGAACTGAAAATGACTAGATGAACAAGTAAGCCTTCAAAAGATCTGTTATTGACACATCTCAGTGAACTATATCTCATCAAGGTTTTACCCTCCTCCCATCTAGCTTTTTGGGGAAGAAGTCAGGTTTTGATTATTTCTCCTTAAGTTGCTCTCCTTAAGTTGTTGGGAAGTCACCAACATCTTATTCCCAGAAAATGGATAAAATATATCCAGCTCTTGGTTTTTTTTTTTCTAAATAAATTGAATTGTGGCTTTATTTGATTTACAAAACTTTTTTAAGAAAAAAAAAAAGACAAACATACTGTCGCTACATAACTAGTTTTTCTTTTTTAAAGATCAGAGGCAAATAGCCTCAGAATAACCCTGAATGTTCCTTTGATGATACATTCCCCAGGAAAATGTTTTTAAAGTAAATAATTGTATATGTATTTGGTTAGCACAAAAGCTTTACAGACAACCTTCTTGATGTGGTTGGAAACTGGAACCAGTTTCGAAAGCAACTGGACCTTTTATGGCTGAGATAATTTTCTCCTCTGCTTTCTACTTTCAGAAATGGAATCCGCCGTGATAGAGAGAAGAGCCAGAGGCGTGAAATTCAACCAGGAATACAGAATATAAACTGCAGGTAGCCTGCACCCTTCTGAATGACAGTCCTTCAGACGCGTGGTGCATCTCTCTCTGGTTCCTCCTTCCACTCAGCTTCCCCTGCAAGCAGTCATAGAATGTACATCAGAAAATGCTTCGCAGCATTTCTGAAGATGTCGGTGAAAAACAGGTGGTATCTGTTTACTACTGTACTTTGATATTGGCGGAACCTGGAAAGTCACTTTGGGTGGCTGGTGGCTTTTCTGTTTTGTTTTCATTCAAAATTATTTCTTTCCAAACAAAGCAGAAGGAGATGAAACAAAAGGCTATCCTAATAACGTAGCATTACGACGTTATATGATCATTGGAAGAAATATCTGAATTGCTTGTGGGGAAGTGGAAATTGCACTCAATGACACTGAGGGGTTTACAAGGCCAGAAAGTTTCACTTCCTGTCCCATTCCAGTGCAAAACAAGAGCCCGTGGATGATATTCAGCTTCTGCAAGAAGAGAGTCAATTTCGGGGACTGCGTGGACCTGGGCCTTGTCCAGGTTTTGGTCCTGCTTCCCGGCTTGAGAGCTTTCCGGGGTTTCTCCTTGTCTCACAGTCACTTCACTGAGCATAAGCGCGCTGGAGTCGGCTTTCCTGCATAACCTCAGCCCGCGTCCACCCCTCCACGGCCCAGTCAGGCCTGTCTCTCCCCCATCTCCTCACGCTTCTCCTTTGTTGTTATTTAGTCACCAAGTCTTGTCTGAGTCTTTGCAACCACGTGGACTGTAAGCCTCTGAGCTCCTCTGTCCATGGGATTTCGCAGGCAAGAATCCTGGAGCGGAGAGTTAATTGGCAATCTGTTAGATATCTTTGAAAACCTCTGAATTTTCTGAGGTACAAAAGATCATGTATTAATATCTCCTTATGGAATCCAAGTTCTGAAGGATGCAAGCAGAATCCAAGTTCTGAAGGATGCAAGCAGAACTCTGACTTTATCCTCCATGCCTCGGGAACTGAAAATGACTAGATGAACAAGTAAGCCTTCAAAAGATCTGTTATTGACACATCTCAGTGAACTATATCTCATCAAGGTTTTACCCTCCTCCCATCTAGCTTTTTGGGGAAGAAGTCAGGTTTTGATTATTTCTCCTTAAGTTGCTCTCCTTAAGTTGTTGGGAAGTCACCAACATCTTATTCCCAGAAAATGGATAAAATATATCCAGCTCTTGGTTTTTTTTTTTCTAAATAAATTGAATTGTGGCTTTATTTGATTTACAAAACTTTTTTAAGAAAAAAAAAAAGACAAATATACTGTCGCTACATAACTAGTTTTTCTTTTTTAAAGATCAGAGGCAAATAGCCTCAGAATAACCCTGAATGTTCCTTTGATGATACATTCCCCAGGAAAATGTTTTTAAAGTAAATAATTGTATATGTATTTGGTTAGCACAAAAGCTTTACAGACAACCTTCTTGATGTGGTTGGAAAGTGGAACCAGTTTCGAAAGCAACTGGACCTTTTATGGCTGAGATAATTTTCTCCTCTGCTTTCTACTTTCAGAAATGGAATCCGCCGTGATAGAGAGAAGAGCCAGAGGCGTGAAATTCAACCAGGAATACAGAATATAAACTGCAGGTAGCCTGCACCCTTCTGAATGACAGTCCTTCAGACGCGTGGTGCATCTCTCTCTGGTTCCTCCTTCCACTCAGCTTCCCCTGCAAGCAGTCATAGAATGTACATCAGAAAATGCTTCGCAGCATTTCTGAAGATGTCGGTGAAAAACAGGTGGTATCTGTTTACTACTGTACTTTGATATTGGCGGAACCTGGAAAGTCACTTTGGGTGGCTGGTGGCTTTTCTGTTTTGTTTTCATTCAAAATTATTTCTTTCCAAACAAAGCAGGAGCAGATGAAACAAAAGGCTATCCTAATAACGTAGCATTACGACGTTATATGATCGTTGGAAGAAATATCTGAATTGCTTGTGGGGAAGTGGAAATTGCACTCAATGACACTGAGGGGTTTACAAGGCCAGAAAGTTTCACTTCCTGTCCCATTCCAGCACAAAACAAGAGCCCGTGGACGATATTCAGTTTCTGCAAGAAGAGAGTCAATTTCGGGGACTGCGTGGACCTGGGCCTTGTCCAGGTTTTGGTCCTGCTTCCCGGCTTGAGAGCTTTCCAGTGTTTCTCCTTGTCTCACAGTCACTTCACTGAGCATAAGCGCGCTGGAGTCGGCTTTCCTGCATAACCTCAGCCCGCGTCCACCCCTCCACGGCCCAGTCAGGCCTGTCTCTCCCCCATCTCCTCACGCTTCTCCTTTGTTGTTATTTAGTCACCAAGTCTTGTCTGAGTCTTTGCAACCACGTGGACTGTAAGCCTCTGAGCTCCTCTGTCCATGGGATTTCGCAGGCAAGAATCCTGGAGCGGAGAGTCATTTCCTTCTTCTGCGGATCCTCTTGACCCAGGGATCAAACCTGCGCCTCCTACATTGCCAGGTAGATTCTTTCCAGTGAGCCCCAATGGAAGCCCCCTCACCTTCCTTTACCTGGGTGTTTTAAGAAGAAAATTACACAGAGTTTTGTTGCCATCCATCCAATGCACCCAGGAAACTATTTTAAAGCACTCCAGGCAGCTGACGCCTCATCACATTGCATGTGTGAATTACCTGGATAACACAGGGTGGGGAGGAAGGCTGCTCATCCACAGATGCAGCACGTGCATTTCTCAAGATGGATGAATTCCAGAGGCCACCGGGTCAACACTGCCCCTAGAGCTCATAACGCTTGCATTTTGGCAAGTGGGTGGATCGCATGCTGTGTTCTTACCACAGTGAAACAAATTAAAAAAAAAAAACTTGAATGAAACACTAAACTAATGGCTTCCCAGGTGGCTCGGCGGTGAAGTATCTGCCTGCAATACAGGACACTCAGGTTGGATCCCTGGATCAGGGAGATCCCCAGAGAAGGAAATGGTAGCCTTCTCCAATATTCCTGCCTGAAAAATTCCATGGACAGAGGAGCCTGGCAGGCTACAATCTGTGGAATCACGAACAGTCAGACACAACTACACATGCCTGCTGACAAAACAAAAATATGGAACAGTAGCTAGCTTCTTTTTACCACTTTATCCTGGAAAGGGAACCAGCTCTACATGTATTTGCTCTATTTCGTCAGTGTGCCCTCTATTTGAAAGAGGGTTGTACAGTGTCTCAAAGAGCTTACTAAAGTAACTGACCCAGCCAGATATATAATTTGCAAAGCCAGGCCTGGCCCCTCAGTCTGTCTGAGGCCAGAGCTCAGGTTGAAGCTGAAATTTAATGTAGAAACTCAAATCACCTTGATGTTCACTGACTCTGTTTAGAGGCTAACAGCTTGTTTCGATTAGGACAAAGTCTAGAATGTCGCAAGATAGAATTTCCATTTTATCCATGAAAAATCAAAGGATTTTTAAATTTAGGGTACTTCCCACCTTGATTGCGTCTGAGTTTGATTGTTCCTTCATTCTGTCTTCACTTTGTTTAAGTATACTCATCCTTCACTGCAATGACATCTTATTAATTCAGACCTGGCTTGTTTGGAATCTGTGATAATTTGACTGAGACAGGATGGGCTTTTACCTTCACTTTCCTGTTATCTAAGAAGGAACTTTTGAAGAAAGTGAATTCTATTAACATGACTTCCTGGAGTTTAATCTACTTAAGAAAATATAGCAGTTCTCCAGAACCCAGCGGCTACAATTTGCATATAAATGATTCCTTTTCAAATATCTCTTATGAAGTGATCAAAGACAGCCCACAAAAACTTGGCAGCCCTCAAACTTTAGTTCACGTTATCCTCCATGGTTCAAAGAACTCACAACAATAAAAATTTACAAACCCACTTTTCATAATGGAGTGGCTTCCCAGGTGGCTCAGTGGTAAAGAATCCACCTGCCAATGCAGGAGACACAGGTTCCATCCTTGGGTCGGGAAGACCCTCTGGAGGAGGAAATGGCAACCCACTCCAGTATTCTTGCCTGGAGAATCTCAGGGACAGAGGAGCCTGGAGGGCTACAGTCCACGGGGTTGCAAAGAGAAGGCCACGACCGAGCATGTCGACACACACATCATAATATAAGCTGTTTATTCCCTCAATAATTTTCAACTTCTGAGAGCATTACAAATGCGCTTGCTTTACAAGCTCTTTTTTAAGCCTTGTTTTGTGAATATCCTCGCCGTTGGGTGTGCCTGGAGCCCTTGAAGGAGCCGACATTGTTCGACGAGTTTGTTTGTTTTTCTCTGTTTTAACCTGAGCTTTGGACCGAGATACGAAGATTCTAATCTTGGGGCGCTGCCTTTGAGACAGCCGGAGTTTGGGGAAATCATTTTGTCTCTGAACCTATTTCCAGTAAAAGATCAAATGTCCAGCTTCCGTGTGAGAGTGAAAAAGTAAACGATGTGAAACAAAGGCTGGCACCCCACACCGTGCCCGGCGCAGAGCTACCACGTGGCACGTGAGCACTTCCTCCTGACCGTCCTTCCCTTACACACCTGCCGCCCGCTCCAGGCATCTGCACGCAGGAAAGGCACTTTCAAAAGTGGCCACGGTAAAAGTGGCCACGGAGATGACTGCAAACAGCCATGGCCCCCTGCCCCCCCGCTGCTGGGAGCCAGCATGGGGAATCCCGCCCTTGACAAGGTCATGCGGAGAGATCTGACAGGCAAGGCCACTCAGGTCTCAAGGGGTCCTCTGCCTGAGCATCTACTCCGAAACCAAAATCTGTCTGTTTACTGTTTACTATACTCTTCTGACATAACGGGGCTATCCCCGACCACCTTTCTCTGGAAAGTGTTAATTCAGAGCTCCAGTTAACGGTCTCCTGCATATAAAAAGAATGTCTTGGTTTAAACCCCTTTGATGGCTTTCTAACTTACCTGACTGGTCTGCCCAGACTTTTACAACTTGTGATTGTTCACAGCCCCCCAGCCGCGAGAGGCACGAAGCTTCAAACATCTTAAAGACACAGAGCCTTTTAGAGCTAAGAATTAGTTTGGTGAAGGATTTGACTATTGAGTTAATGTTTTCAGCCAGGCCTCCATATCCTTTATCTTTTAGGCACCTGAGAGGATAGTAATCAATGTAATCAGGATGCAGAAATAAGAATATAGTAGTTTTGCTGTTAGCAACACTAGACTTTTGAGTTAGTGAATTTTCTCTTTGTTATAAATCACTGTACTCCTCTTTCATTGTTATAAATTGTTGTGTCCTTGCTATGTAAGAATGTAACTTTATTTAGTGCTTTCTGAGAGTGGTACCAGACTTTGGGAAGAACAACACTCTTAAGTTTTCTGGTTGACAGCCCTTATCAGAAAAGGGCCATAAAATGTTAATTGGCCCTCTGGCCAGAAGATGATGTAAATCACCTAAGACTTGTGTATACAACTAGGTATACAGAGAGAAAGCCTGGTCTCGATAAGAGACAGGGCTGCTGACACTGCATGATTTTGTATTATCCATTGATCTCTATGTACATACAACCAAAAGTATAAAAAGCCTTTGCAGACAATAAAGGATGGGCCAGTCACTGGAAAGACTGGCTCCCCCGTGTCAAATCTCTCTCTCTCTCTTTCTCCCTCTCCCTCCCTCTCCTTTTCAGGCTGAATTCCCATCTGGGACGTGGAGGCTCTCCGAGTCTACTTACTTTCCCTGGCTTCTGAGACTCACAGGAGAGGGAGCCCAAGGTGGGGCACCCTTCACTATTCAAGTGGGCGCCGGTGGCCTAATGTAGACGGTGCAAGTTCCTTGTCTTGGAACTTTATTGGTTTTCCACGTAAACCAAGTTATTCAGCCTCTTTTCTCCACTAAATTTTCCTGCTACACTATTATTTCCTGATCTCTCTTTATATTTCTAAATAAGTAAGTTTTTCCTCACCATGCTGTCCACCCTTCGAATTCCCTGGATCCACCGGGGATGGACTCTGGCACCCCACCCCAAATTACATGCCCTTACCCCTCTTCCCACACGGAACCAAGTCTCAAGAGTAGAATTCAGAAGGCTCAGAAGGGTCTTAGAGTTTTAGACAGAGAGCAAATCATAGGCTAAGACTGGTATATAGCAGCTGAAAATAATAATCAAGGCCTGGAAGAATGCCCATGAAAGGTGCCCTGCTGCTCTAAATCTCAGGCTCCGGGTAGCACTGAAAAACGAAGAAGAGGGAAACAAAACCCCACGAGAAAAAGAATGATTTCATTTGCTGTCTGGTACTTTCCTCTGGATCCTGGGCTGGTTATGATGTGAACAACTCGTCAGCAACACTTTCTGAGTCAACAGATCCAAGGGCCACTGGGCCAGCAGCTATTTTAAGCAAATACTTGCAGAATCTGCCGAGGGCTCTCAATGCCATTATCCCCAGGATGTGTTTCACGGTTGCCAGAGTCAGGATGAAATCTGTGGGTAAAGATGTAAGCTTACAGTTGCACCTGTGCTCTGCACTGGGGGAAGAGTTGAGCATGATAGGATGAAATGGGAAGAGCATCTTTTCCTGTCAGTTTGCACAGAAATACCAAGCTGAAGCAGACACACCGCCCTCTCCCTGGGGAAACTCTGGCCAGTAGGGAGGAGAGAGGGGTGGCACCCTAGCAATCATATGCATACAGGGTTTCATTCCCCTGAGCCCTTGTGATCACCATGGTAACACGGCAGTGAGACACATCATCAGCTTTGTCGCTCCCCCTCCTCATTATCATCATGTCATCCTTGATCTACAGAAAGGATGCTGAGGAGTTGGAGGCAGTGAATGATTCACCTGGAACCCGGAAGCCATGGGCTCATTCCACACGAGCCACTGTGCAAACATCCCTAGTTTGGAGAAGGCCGCTTTGGCATTTGAACTCACTTCTGTCAGCTACCTATATGTCTCTGAGTACATTCCACCCTCATCATTTCTTCCTGAAAAATAAGAGGACTGAGTGAGGTGATTCACCCAGGGAAGATCCTTTCCGCTTAGGCTTCCTCCCACTAGCTGTCTCTTCTCTTCCAACTGAGGAGAATCTGCAGAGAAACAAGCATTGATGGCACACGGTGGTACTGCTGCCAACTCCAGAAGTTGGGAGGACCAGTCTTTCTCTTTAAAACACTCAAGGAAAGAAAGAAAAGAGGTTGCATAAACAGCTCTGATTTTCCTATCTCTCGCTGCACTTCTGAACTTCACCACTGAAGCAAAGCCCACTAGCCAGCACAGTCTGAAACAGCTTTCTGATCTCTGATCCAGTACAAACACAAGAACTAAATTCTATTTCCAACCATCAATCCAGGTCCTCTGAGAAGGAAAAGCATTTTCCTGGACTGACAGATGAACTCGAATCAGAAGAGAATGGTTTACATTCACAGGTGGGCCAAGGAATTCACAAACCGCAAGATAGGAGCAAAAGGCCTACCCTAGACTCCCCCTGACACTGCTCTCAAGGCAGGAGAGAAACCCACAGGGCAAGGCTCTTAGAGTGATCTGAAGATGCCATTTGTAGAGGTCTGAGTACCTACAGGAACCCTGAAACAGAAACATCAGGATCTCAAGAAACATAATTCATCAAATCCATTTTTATCTGTAAAAAGCCCTTTCTGGAGGTCTGCCATAAAATTAACAAATTCACATCACTTGGGAACTATTAATCTAACAAAATATCAGTAATACAGAATGAATTGGGAAAGATATTTGGCAGAAAATAGAAATATCTCCAGACTAATGTGTGGGGTTGTAGGTGCAGGGAGGGAAGGAAGATTCCCTTGGAATCTTTATTAGCATGAATCGCTGGCACATGTAGGAGTTTTCAACTTGGCCATCTACAGAGGAACAAAATCAGTAGGACCATGAATACCAAATGGATACACTGCTTAGCTCTTTGTGTGTGTGTGTGTATGTGTGCGTGCGCACATGTGTGTGAAAACCAAAATGTTACATAATGATTGCAGTAAAATCTGGAAGTATAAATATCAAAACAAAAGCAACATGAAACAACCTGGAGCTCTATTAATGTAGAGATCATCACCAGCGACATCTTGGCACGTATCTTTCCAGATAGCTTTATATGCATAGTTAGGTGTGCTGTTTACTGCTCTGCATGTATGCTAAGTCACTTCAGTCATGTCTGACTCTTTGCAACACCATGGACTGTAGCTCACCAGGATCCTTGGACCATGAGATTCTCCAGGTAAGAATACTGGAGTGGGTGCGCATGCCCTCCTCCAGGGGATCTTCCTCACCCAGAGATCAAACCCACCTCTCTTGCATCTCCTGCATTGGCAGGTGGGTTCTGTACCACTAGTGCCACCTGGTAAGCCCTGTTTGTTGCTCTCATTTCAGTTCAGTTCAGTTCAGTCGCTGAGTCATGTCCGACTCTTTGCGACCCCATGAATCGCAGCACGCCAGGCCTCCCTGTCCATCACCAACTCCTGCAGTTCACTCAGACTCATGTCCGTTGAGTCAGTGATGCCATCCAGCCATCTCATCCTTTGTTGTCCCCTTGTCCTCCTGCCCCCAATCTCTCCCAGCACCAGAGTCTTTTCTAATGAGTCAACTCTTCGCATGAGGTGGCCAGAGTACTGGAGTTTCAGCTTCAGCATCATTCCTTCCAAAGAAATCCCAGGGCTGATCTTCTTCAGAATGGACTGGTTGGATCTTTTTGTAGTCCAAGGGACTCTCAAGAGTCTTTTCCAACGCCACAGTTCAAAAGCATCAATTCTTCGGCGCTCGGCCTTCTTCACAGTCCAACTCTCACATCCATACATGACCACAGGAAAAACCATAGCCTTGACTAGACGGACCTTAGTTGGCGAAGTAATGTCTCTGCTTTTGAATATGCTATCTAAGTTGATCATAGCTTTCCTTCCAAGGAGTAAGCATTTTTTAACTTCATGGCTGCAGTCATCATCTGCAGTGATTTTTAAGCCCCCAAAAATAAAGTCTGACACTGTTTCCCCATCTATTTCCCATAGGTCACTATATTTGTTTTACAAAAATGCAATCATAATATATCAACTTCTTTTAGAAAATTTGAGTAAATGAAAAGGAAATGTTTTATTAATAAATCATCTAGTTCTCCAAAACTTAAATCATCTAGATACTCCCATACCTCTTTCCTCTGATATTTTTGATGCACATTTATACATTAAATAGAATTTTTTTTTACAAACATCACAATTGTATAGAAAATATTCTGCTACCTGATTTTCTCATTAGCCCTGAACGTTTTTCATTTCAAACAATATGGGTATGCATGCTTACTGCTGCTAATCTCCTGGTCCATCCTAGAAGAGTCTCTGTATTTCTGGAAAAGGAATTTTGAGCTCAGGACGTATATGATTTATCCTCTCTGAATCACAGCATGAGAGGAGCCATTGCTTATAACCCAGTCAATGCTGAGCCTCACTGTTCATTCTTGCTGTTGTCATTTTTGTGGAAGGTAAATGTTATGCTTAGTGTTTATTAAATAAAATTCTCCTTGAAAAACACCTGTGTTCATATGTTTAACAAATAGCTTCAGAACTTGACTGTGTGCCAGGCACTGTTGTAAGTAGGTAATAGCTATTCCTTTAATTCTCTTAACAACCCTATAAGATAGGTGCTATTACCATTACTCCCATTTCATAGATGGGAAAACTGGGGCATGAAGAAATGAATTAGCCAGGAGCAAGAGAGCTTAAAGTCAGACCAGGCAGTTGAGCTCTGGCATTGACTTCCGCACTTTGGCACCTGGGCTCTCTCCCAGGCACCTTCCTACAAGCGCGATCCCCTCACAAACCTGCTTCTCTCGGTGCCAATAAGGCACTTTCTAAGTACTTCCAGCACATTTCCCTTACAAGATGACAATTCCCCGTGACTGTAAGGCTNCTCAAGAGTCTTCTCCAGCCCCACAGTTCAAAAGCAAATTCTTCAGTGCTCAGCTTTCTTTATGGTCCAACTCTCACATTCATACAGGACTACTGGAAAAACCACAGCTTTTACAATACGGACCTTATCTCAGTAAAGTATTGTTGCTGCTTTTTAATATGCTGTCTAGGTTTGTCATAAATTTTCTTACAAGGAACAAGCATCTTTGAATTTCACGGCTGCAGTCACCATCTGCAGTGATTTTGGAGTCCAAGAAAATAATGTCTGTCACTGTTTTCACTGTTTCCCCATCTATTTCCCAGGAAGTGATGGAACCAGATGCCATGATCTTTGTTTTCTGAAAGTTGAGTTTTAAGCCAGCTTTTTACTCTCCTCTTTCACTTTCATTAAGAGGCTCTTTAGTTCCACTTGGTTTTCTGCCATAAAGCTGGTGTCATCTGCATATCTGAGGTTATTGATATTTCTCCCGGCAATCTTGATTCCAGCTTGCGCTTCATCTAGCCCAGCGTTTCTCATGATGTACTCTGCATATAAGTTAAATAAGCAGGGTGACAATATACAGCCTTGATGTACTCCTTTCCTGATTTGGAACCAGTCTGTTGTTCCATGTCCAGTTCTAACTATTGCTTCTTGACCTACATACAGATTTCTCAGGAGGCAGGACAGGTGGTCTGGTATTCTCATCTCTTTAAGAATTTTCCACAGTTTGTTGTGATCCACACAATCAAAGATTTTTGCATAGTCAATGAAGCAGAAACAGATGTTTTTCTGGAGCTCTCTTGCTTTTTCTATCATCCAGTGGATGTTGGCAATTTGATCTCCGGTTCCTCTGCTTTTTCTAAACCCAGGTTGAACATCTGGAAGCTCTCAGTTCATGGACTGTTGAAGCCTAGCTTGGAGAATTTTGAGCATTACTTTGCTAGCATGTAAGATGGGTGCAATTGTGCAGTAGTTTGAGCATTCTTTGGCATTACCTTTCTTTGGGATTGGAATGAAAACTGACCTTTTCCAGTCCTGTGGCCACTGCTGAGTTTTCCTAATTTGCTGGCATATTGAGTGCAGCACTTTCACAGCATCATCTTTTAGGATTTGAAATAGCTCAGTTGGAATTCCATCACCTCCTCTAGCTTTGTTTGTAGTGATGCTTCTTAAGGGCCACTTGACTTCACACTCCAGGATGTCTGGCTCTAGTATGGGATCACCCCATGATGGCTATCTGGGTCACAAAGATCTTTTTTTGTACAGTTCTATATATTCTTGCCGCCTCTTCTTAATATTTTCTGCTTCTGTTAGGTCCATACTGTTTTTGTCCTTTATTGTGCCCATCTTTGCATGAAAAGGAGAAGGCGATGGCACCCCACTCCAGTGCTCCTGCCTGGAAAATCCCATGGACGGAGGAGCCTGGTGGGCTGCAGTCCATGGGGTCGCACAGAGTCGGACACGACTGAGCGACTTCACTTTCACTTTCCAGTTTCATGCATTGGAGAAGGAAATGGCAACCCACTCCAGGGTTCTTGCCTGGAAAATCCCAGGGACGGGGGAGCTTGGTGGGCTGCCGTCTATGGGGTCACACAGAGTTGGACACAACTGAAGTGACTCAGCAGCAGCAGCAGTTGGATTAAAAATTCCCTTGGAACCTCTCATTTTCTTGAAGAGAGCTCTAGTCTTTCCCATTCTATTGTTTTCCTCTGTTTCTTTCCGTTAATCACCAAGGAAGGCTTTCTTATCTCTCCTTGCTATTCTTTGGAACTCTGCATTCAGATGGGCATATCTTTCCTTTTCTCCTTGGCCTTTTGTTTTTCTTAACTAGTCATAAGGCTTCTTAAGAAAACCATTTTGCCTTTTTGCATGTCTTCTTCTTGGCGATGGCTTTGATCACTGCCTCCCGTACGGTGTCACGACCCTCTGTCCATTCTTCTTCAGACACTCTGTCAGATCGAGTCCCTGGACTATTTGTCACTCCCACTGTATAATAATAAGGGGTGCGATTGTCCTTGAATGGTCTAGTGATTGTCCCTACTTTCTCCAATTTAAGTCTGAATTTTGCAGTAAGTAGTTCATGATCTGAGCCACAGTCAGCTCCCAGTCTTATTTTTACTGACTGATGCCAAACATGAAAGAAAAAAAAAAAGGCAAGAAAGGAAGGGAGGGAGGGAAGTAAGGAGGAAGGAAAGAAAAAGAGAAACCAAATGAGGGAAAAGGGAAGGAAAAGGAAACCATAACATTTTAAAGCAAAGAAAGTACAGCTAACAATTACAGATAAAAAACAGAAGACCAGAAATACATGTTTAGTCCAAACACAGACCACTAGCCCATTCACGTATAACTGTTCTTAAAGTTCGAAATGCGCCATGGTGGGCTCCAGTCCTTGGGTCGAAAAGAGTTGGACATGACTGAGGTGACTCAGCACATACGCAACTGAAATTTATAAGCAGGCCATCCAAAAATACTGATCAATTGGCAATCTGTTAGATATCTTTGAAAACCTCTGAATTTTCTGAGGTACAAAAGATCATGTATTAATATCTCCTTATGGAATCCAAGTTCTGAAGGATGCAAGCAGAATCCAAGTTCTGAAGGATGCAAGCAGAACTCTGACTTTATCCTCCATGCCTCGGGAACTGAAAATGACTAGATGAACAAGTAAGCCTTCAAAAGATCTGTTATTGACACATCTCAGTGAACTATATCTCATCAAGGTTTTACCCTCCTCCCATCTAGCTTTTTGGGGAAGAAGTCAGGTTTTGATTATTTCTCCTTAAGTTGCTCTCCTTAAGTTGTTGGGAAGTCACCAACATCTTATTCCCAGAAAATGGATAAAATATATCCAGCTCTTGGTTTTTTTTTTTCTAAATAAATTGAATTGTGGCTTTATTTGATTTACAAAACTTTTTTAAGAAAAAAAAAAAGACAAATATACTGTCGCTACATAACTAGTTTTTCTTTTTTAAAGATCAGAGGCAAATAGCCTCAGAATAACCCTGAATGTTCCTTTGATGATACATTCCCCAGGAAAATGTTTTTAAAGTAAATAATTGTATATGTATTTGGTTAGCACAAAAGCTTTACAGACAACCTTCTTGATGTGGTTGGAAAGTGGAACCAGTTTCGAAAGCAACTGGACCTTTTATGGCTGAGATAATTTTCTCCTCTGCTTTCTACTTTCAGAAATGGAATCCGCCGTGATAGAGAGAAGAGCCAGAGGCGTGAAATTCAACCAGGAATACAGAATATAAACTGCAGGTAGCCTGCACCCTTCTGAATGACAGTCCTTCAGACGCGTGGTGCATCTCTCTCTGGTTCCTCCTTCCACTCAGCTTCCCCTGCAAGCAGTCATAGAATGTACATCAGAAAATGCTTCGCAGCATTTCTGAAGATGTCGGTGAAAAACAGGTGGTATCTGTTTACTACTGTACTTTGATATTGGCGGAACCTGGAAAGTCACTTTGGGTGGCTGGTGGCTTTTCTGTTTTGTTTTCATTCAAAATTATTTCTTTCCAAACAAAGCAGGAGCAGATGAAACAAAAGGCTATCCTAATAACGTAGCATTACGACGTTATATGATCGTTGGAAGAAATATCTGAATTGCTTGTGGGGAAGTGGAAATTGCACTCAATGACACTGAGGGGTTTACAAGGCCAGAAAGTTTCACTTCCTGTCCCATTCCAGCACAAAACAAGAGCCCGTGGACGATATTCAGTTTCTGCAAGAAGAGAGTCAATTTCGGGGACTGCGTGGACCTGGGCCTTGTCCAGGTTTTGGTCCTGCTTCCCGGCTTGAGAGCTTTCCAGTGTTTCTCCTTGTCTCACAGTCACTTCACTGAGCATAAGAGCGCTGGAGTCGGCTTTCCCGCATAACCTCAGCATGCGTCCACCCCTCCACGGCCCAGTCAGGCCTGTCTCTCCCTCATCTTCTCACGCTTCTCCTTTGTTGTTATTTAGTCACCAAGTCTTGTCTGAGTCTTTGCAACCGCGTGGACTGTAAGCCTCTGAGCTCCTCTGTCCATGGGATTTCGCAGGCAAGAATCCTGGAGCGGAGAGTCATTTCCTTCTTCTGCGGATCCTCTTGACCCAGGGATCAAACCTGCACCTCCTACACTGCCAGGTAGATTCTTTCCAGTGAGCCCCAATGGAAGCCCCCTCACCTTCCTTTACCTGGGTGTTTTAAGAAGAAAATTACACAGAGTTTGCTTGCCATCCATCCAATGCACCCAGGAAACTATTTTAAAGCACTCCAGGCAGCTGACGCCTCATCACATTGCATGTGTGAATTACCTGGATAACACAGGGTGGGGAGGAAGGCTGCTCATCCACAGATGCAGCACGTGCATTTCTCAAGATGGATGAATTCCAGAGGCCACCGGGTCAACACTGCCCCTAGAGCTCATAACGCTTGCATTTTGGCAAGTGGGTGGATCACATGCTGTGTTCTTACCACAGTGAAACAAATTAAAAAAAAAAAAACTTGAATGAAACACTAAACTAATGGCTTCCCAGGTGGCTCGGCGGTGAAGTATCTGCCTGCAATACAGGACACTCAGGTTGGATCCCTGGATCAGGGAGATCCCCAGAGAAGGAAATGGTAGCCTTCTCCAATATTCCTGCCTGAAAAATTCCATGGACAGAGGAGCCTGGCAGGCTACAATCTGTGGAATCATGAACAGTCAGACACAACTACACATGCATGCTGACAAAACAAAAATATGAGACAGTAGCTAGCTTCTTTTTACCACTTTATCCTGGAAAGGGAACCAGCTCTACATGTATTTGCTCTATTTCGTCAGTGTGCCCTCTATTTGAAAGAGGGTTGTACAGTGTCTCAAAGAGCTTACTAAAGTAACTGACCCAGCCAGATATATAATTTGCAAAGCCAGGCCTGGCCCCTCAGTCTGTCTGAGGCCAGAGCTCAGGTTGAAGCTGAAATTTAATGTAGAAACTCAAATCACCTTGATGTTCACTGACTCTGTTTAGAGGCTAACAGCCTGTTTCGTTTAGGACAAAGTCTAGAATGTCGCAAGATAGAATTTCCATTTTATCCATGAAAAATCAGAGGATTTTTAAATTTAGGGTACTTCCCACCTTGATTGCATCTGAGTTTGATTGTTCCTTCATTCTGTCTTCACTTTGTTTAAGTATACTCATCCTTCACTGCAATGACATCTTATTAATTCAGACCTGGCTTGTTTGGAATCTGTGATAATTTGACTGAGACAGGATGGGCTTTTACCTTCACTTTCCTGTTATCTAAGAAGGAACTTTTGAAGAAAGTGAATTCTATTAACATGACTTCCTGGAGTTTAATCTACTTAAGAAAATATAGCAGTTCTCCAGAACCCAGCGGCTACAATTTGCGTATAAATGATTCCTTTTCAAATATCTATTATGAAGTGATCAAAGACAGCCCACAAAAACTTGGCAGCCCTCAAACTTTATTTCACGTTATCCTCCATGGTTCAAAGAACTCACAACAATAAAAATTTACAAACCCACTTTTCATAATGGAGTGGCTTCCCAGGTGGCTCAGTGGTAAAGAATCCACCTGCCAATGCAGGAGACACAGGTTCCATCCTTGGGTCGGGAAGACCCTCTGGAGGAGGAAATGGCAACCCACTCCAGTATTCTTGCCTGGAGAATCTCAGGGACAGAGGAGCCTGGAGGGCTACAGTCCACGGGGTTGCAAAGAGAAGGCCACGACCGAGCATGTCGACACACACATCATAATATAAGCTGTTTATTCCCTCAATAATTTTCAACTTCTGAGAGCATTACAAATGCGCTTGCTTTACAAGCTCTTTTTTAAGCCTTGTTTTGTGAATATCCTCGCGGTTGGGTGTGCCTGGAGCCCTTGAAGGAGCCGACATTGTTCGACGAGTTTGTTTGTTTTTCTCTGTTTTAACCTGAGCTTTGGACCGAGATACGAAGATTCTAATCTTGGGGCGCTGCCTTTGAGACAGCCGGAGTTTGGGGAAATCATTTTGTCTCTGAACCTATTTCCAGTAAAAGATCAAATGTCCAGCTTCCGTGTGAGAGTGAAAAAGTAAACGATGTGAAACAAAGGCTGGCACCCCACACCGTGCCCGGCGCAGAGCTACCACGTGGCACGTGAGCACTTCCTCCTGACCGTCCTTCCCTTACACACCTGCCGCCCGCTCCAGGCATCTGCACGCAGGAAAGGCACTTTCAAAAGTGGCCACGGTAAAAGTGGCCACGGAGATGACTGCAAACAGCCATGGCCCCCTGCCCCCCCGCTGCTGGGAGCCAGCATGGGGAATCCCGCCCTTGACAAGGTCATGCGGAGAGATCTGACAGGCAAGGCCACTCAGGTCTCAAGGGGTCCTCTGCCTGAGCATCTACTCCGAAACCAAAATCTGTCTGTTTACTGTTTACTATACTCTTCTGACATAACGGGGCTATCCCCGACCACCTTTCTCTGGAAAGTGTTAATTCAGAGCTCCAGTTAACGGTCTCCTGCATATAAAAAGAATGTCTTGGTTTAAACCCCTTTGATGGCTTTCTAACTTACCTGACTGGTCTGCCCAGACTTTTACAACTTGTGATTGTTCACAGCCCCCCAGCCGCGAGAGGCACGAAGCTTCAAACATCTTAAAGACACAGAGCCTTTTAGAGCTAAGAATTAGTTTGGTGAAGGATTTGACTATTGAGTTAATGTTTTCAGCCAGGCCTCCATATCCTTTATCTTTTAGGCACCTGAGAGGATAGTAATCAATGTAATCAGGATGCAGAAATAAGAATATAGTAGTTTTGCTGTTAGCAACACTAGACTTTTGAGTTAGTGAATTTTCTCTTTGTTATAAATCACTGTACTCCTCTTTCATTGTTATAAATTGTTGTGTCCTTGCTATGTAAGAATGTAACTTTATTTAGTGCTTTCTGAGAGTGGTACCAGACTTTGGGAAGAACAACACTCTTAAGTTTTCTGGTTGACAGCCCTTATCAGAAAAGGGCCATAAAATGTTAATTGGCCCTCTGGCCAGAAGATGATGTAAATCACCTAAGACTTGTGTATACAACTAGGTATACAGAGAGAAAGCCTGGTCTCGATAAGAGACAGGGCTGCTGACACTGCATGATTTTGTATTATCCATTGATCTCTATGTACATACAACCAAAAGTATAAAAAGCCTTTGCAGACAATAAAGGATGGGCCAGTCACTGGAAAGACTGGCTCCCCCGTGTCAAATCTCTCTCTCTCTCTTTCTCCCTCTCCCTCCCTCTCCTTTTCAGGCTGAATTCCCATCTGGGACGTGGAGGCTCTCCGAGTCTACTTACTTTCCCTGGCTTCTGAGACTCACAGGAGAGGGAGCCCAAGGTGGGGCACCCTTCACTATTCAAGTGGGCGCCGGTGGCCTAATGTAGACGGTGCAAGTTCCTTGTCTTGGAACTTTATTGGTTTTCCACGTAAACCAAGTTATTCAGCCTCTTTTCTCCACTAAATTTTCCTGCTACACTATTATTTCCTGATCTCTCTTTATATTTCTAAATAAGTAAGTTTTTCCTCACCATGCTGTCCACCCTTCGAATTCCCTGGATCCACCGGGGATGGACTCTGGCACCCCACCCCAAATTACATGCCCTTACCCCTCTTCCCACACGGAACCAAGTCTCAAGAGTAGAATTCAGAAGGCTCAGAAGGGTCTTAGAGTTTTAGACAGAGAGCAAATCATAGGCTAAGACTGGTATATAGCAGCTGAAAATAATAATCAAGGCCTGGAAGAATGCCCATGAAAGGTGCCCTGCTGCTCTAAATCTCAGGCTCCGGGTAGCACTGAAAAACGAAGAAGAGGGAAACAAAACCCCACGAGAAAAAGAATGATTTCATTTGCTGTCTGGTACTTTCCTCTGGATCCTGGGCTGGTTATGATGTGAACAACTCGTCAGCAACACTTTCTGAGTCAACAGATCCAAGGGCCACTGGGCCAGCAGCTATTTTAAGCAAATACTTGCAGAATCTGCCGAGGGCTCTCAATGCCATTATCCCCAGGATGTGTTTCACGGTTGCCAGAGTCAGGATGAAATCTGTGGGTAAAGATGTAAGCTTACAGTTGCACCTGTGCTCTGCACTGGGGGAAGAGTTGAGCATGATAGGATGAAATGGGAAGAGCATCTTTTCCTGTCAGTTTGCACAGAAATACCAAGCTGAAGCAGACACACCGCCCTCTCCCTGGGGAAACTCTGGCCAGTAGGGAGGAGAGAGGGGTGGCACCCTAGCAATCATATGCATACAGGGTTTCATTCCCCTGAGCCCTTGTGATCACCATGGTAACACGGCAGTGAGACACATCATCAGCTTTGTCGCTCCCCCTCCTCATTATCATCATGTCATCCTTGATCTACAGAAAGGATGCTGAGGAGTTGGAGGCAGTGAATGATTCACCTGGAACCCGGAAGCCATGGGCTCATTCCACACGAGCCACTGTGCAAACATCCCTAGTTTGGAGAAGGCCGCTTTGGCATTTGAACTCACTTCTGTCAGCTACCTATATGTCTCTGAGTACATTCCACCCTCATCATTTCTTCCTGAAAAATAAGAGGACTGAGTGAGGTGATTCACCCAGGGAAGATCCTTTCCGCTTAGGCTTCCTCCCACTAGCTGTCTCTTCTCTTCCAACTGAGGAGAATCTGCAGAGAAACAAGCATTGATGGCACACGGTGGTACTGCTGCCAACTCCAGAAGTTGGGAGGACCAGTCTTTCTCTTTAAAACACTCAAGGAAAGAAAGAAAAGAGGTTGCATAAACAGCTCTGATTTTCCTATCTCTCGCTGCACTTCTGAACTTCACCACTGAAGCAAAGCCCACTAGCCAGCACAGTCTGAAACAGCTTTCTGATCTCTGATCCAGTACAAACACAAGAACTAAATTCTATTTCCAACCATCAATCCAGGTCCTCTGAGAAGGAAAAGCATTTTCCTGGACTGACAGATGAACTCGAATCAGAAGAGAATGGTTTACATTCACAGGTGGGCCAAGGAATTCACAAACCGCAAGATAGGAGCAAAAGGCCTACCCTAGACTCCCCCTGACACTGCTCTCAAGGCAGGAGAGAAACCCACAGGGCAAGGCTCTTAGAGTGATCTGAAGATGCCATTTGTAGAGGTCTGAGTACCTACAGGAACCCTGAAACAGAAACATCAGGATCTCAAGAAACATAATTCATCAAATCCATTTTTATCTGTAAAAAGCCCTTTCTGGAGGTCTGCCATAAAATTAACAAATTCACATCACTTGGGAACTATTAATCTAACAAAATATCAGTAATACAGAATGAATTGGGAAAGATATTTGGCAGAAAATAGAAATATCTCCAGACTAATGTGTGGGGTTGTAGGTGCAGGGAGGGAAGGAAGATTCCCTTGGAATCTTTATTAGCATGAATCGCTGGCACATGTAGGAGTTTTCAACTTGGCCATCTACAGAGGAACAAAATCAGTAGGACCATGAATACCAAATGGATACACTGCTTAGCTCTTTGTGTGTGTGTGTGTATGTGTGCGTGCGCACATGTGTGTGAAAACCAAAATGTTACATAATGATTGCAGTAAAATCTGGAAGTATAAATATCAAAACAAAAGCAACATGAAACAACCTGGAGCTCTATTAATGTAGAGATCATCACCAGCGACATCTTGGCACGTATCTTTCCAGATAGCTTTATATGCATAGTTAGGTGTGCTGTTTACTGCTCTGCATGTATGCTAAGTCACTTCAGTCATGTCTGACTCTTTGCAACACCATGGACTGTAGCTCACCAGGATCCTTGGACCATGAGATTCTCCAGGTAAGAATACTGGAGTGGGTGCGCATGCCCTCCTCCAGGGGATCTTCCTCACCCAGAGATCAAACCCACCTCTCTTGCATCTCCTGCATTGGCAGGTGGGTTCTGTACCACTAGTGCCACCTGGTAAGCCCTGTTTGTTGCTCTCATTTCAGTTCAGTTCAGTTCAGTCGCTGAGTCATGTCCGACTCTTTGCGACCCCATGAATCGCAGCACGCCAGGCCTCCCTGTCCATCACCAACTCCTGCAGTTCACTCAGACTCATGTCCGTTGAGTCAGTGATGCCATCCAGCCATCTCATCCTTTGTTGTCCCCTTGTCCTCCTGCCCCCAATCTCTCCCAGCACCAGAGTCTTTTCTAATGAGTCAACTCTTCGCATGAGGTGGCCAGAGTACTGGAGTTTCAGCTTCAGCATCATTCCTTCCAAAGAAATCCCAGGGCTGATCTTCTTCAGAATGGACTGGTTGGATCTTTTTGTAGTCCAAGGGACTCTCAAGAGTCTTTTCCAACGCCACAGTTCAAAAGCATCAATTCTTCGGCGCTCGGCCTTCTTCACAGTCCAACTCTCACATCCATACATGACCACAGGAAAAACCATAGCCTTGACTAGACGGACCTTAGTTGGCGAAGTAATGTCTCTGCTTTTGAATATGCTATCTAAGTTGATCATAGCTTTCCTTCCAAGGAGTAAGCATTTTTTAACTTCATGGCTGCAGTCATCATCTGCAGTGATTTTTAAGCCCCCAAAAATAAAGTCTGACACTGTTTCCCCATCTATTTCCCATAGGTCACTATATTTGTTTTACAAAAATGCAATCATAATATATCAACTTCTTTTAGAAAATTTGAGTAAATGAAAAGGAAATGTTTTATTAATAAATCATCTAGTTCTCCAAAACTTAAATCATCTAGATACTCCCATACCTCTTTCCTCTGATATTTTTGATGCACATTTATACATTAAATAGAATTTTTTTTTACAAACATCACAATTGTATAGAAAATATTCTGCTACCTGATTTTCTCATTAGCCCTGAACGTTTTTCATTTCAAACAATATGGGTATGCATGCTTACTGCTGCTAATCTCCTGGTCCATCCTAGAAGAGTCTCTGTATTTCTGGAAAAGGAATTTTGAGCTCAGGACGTATATGATTTATCCTCTCTGAATCACAGCATGAGAGGAGCCATTGCTTATAACCCAGTCAATGCTGAGCCTCACTGTTCATTCTTGCTGTTGTCATTTTTGTGGAAGGTAAATGTTATGCTTAGTGTTTATTAAATAAAATTCTCCTTGAAAAACACCTGTGTTCATATGTTTAACAAATAGCTTCAGAACTTGACTGTGTGCCAGGCACTGTTGTAAGTAGGTAATAGCTATTCCTTTAATTCTCTTAACAACCCTATAAGATAGGTGCTATTACCATTACTCCCATTTCATAGATGGGAAAACTGGGGCATGAAGAAATGAATTAGCCAGGAGCAAGAGAGCTTAAAGTCAGACCAGGCAGTTGAGCTCTGGCATTGACTTCCGCACTTTGGCACCTGGGCTCTCTCCCAGGCACCTTCCTACAAGCGCGATCCCCTCACAAACCTGCTTCTCTCGGTGCCAATAAGGCACTTTCTAAGTACTTCCAGCACATTTCCCTTATAAGATGACAATTCCCCGTGACTGTAAGGCTGCAAGGGAGGCTTGGAAAATAAAGAGGGAGCAAAAATGATTCAGGCGACTCTGATTGGCTGACAAAATAATGACCCATCCCTGGGACTCGGCTCATCACTGAGACAGCAGTAAAATGCAGGGTCCTGTCTGCAAACGAGAAGTGGAGGTAACAACAGCTGTCTAAAGGGGCCTGCCCCCCAGCACCCCATGCCCAGTGTCAGCAGCTTCTGGTGTAGGCCTTCCTCGACCCAGACCACGGTCACAGCAACTGGGGGCCATGATGCCACTCGTAAAGGGAAGTCTCTCTTCCAAGTAATGGAGTCTGCAGTTCAAGAGAAACGGATCAGAGTCCTGGTTCCAGTTTCAGAATTCACGAAAGTGAGACTCGTCCTTCAGTGTCAGCCAGTTCCGTTCTGTCTCCAGGTGGAGGAGCCGGACTCTCCCACCGTGGGCAGGGCCTGGGAAAGGGCAGATCCAGAAATGCATCCCATGGTGCACACCCTGCTACTACAGCCTGCGAGGCACGTGCCACAGACGAGGCCTACACCCACTGTCCGGGAATGGGCCCTCAGCGGTGCCCAGGGTGAAAGACGCAACGAGCTCAGAATTTATGAATTTACGCAGACAGCTCATGGATGATCGTCAAAAGGCTTAAGTTGAGAAATCTAAACTGGCCAGGGCGGGAGACACAGGTCCAAGTTTTGGATCCTTGTTGGACAGGAGGAAAGAAGGGGGAGAGAATTCGGAACATGGACAGCATCTCAAGTTCAAAAACAAGTAGGCAGGTGCCGTTGTGCACACCTGGAGCTCTGTGCCTCTCACCCCAGCCGGCCAAGAACCAGCGACAGCAGACGCGGGCTGAGACTCAGGAAAGCCTTCTCCCTAGAGACTCATCACGGTTCACACTCAAGGCCTGTCGCACATATTTATTTGTTGAGGCTTCTGCGGGCTAAAAAGCTGAGTGATTTATCCAGATGACTCAGCTTTTCAAAGCTGTGAGCTGGAAATCGCTCCCATGGTCTTTCCATTTGCACCCTCTCCAGCTCAGTTCTATAGAAACCCCAAGTGCACAAACTTCTTTGGTTCTGCAAGTTGCAATTCCATGCTCAAAGTGCCCCCCACAAAAAAAAAAAAGAAAAGAAAAAAAAACTGTTTTCTGCATTTTTGTCCAGTGTGAAATTAGAGCCAACCAAATTAACGAAGGGAGGTGTTCTTACTCCGGGCATAGGTTATTCCGGCTGTGAAGTAACTAAAGAAACAAGGACGGCAGCAGGATTTCTGTCCCCGAGCTGGGACTCAGCTCAGACCTCACACATGCCCTCCCATGCACAAGCTCCCCGCACACACAGAGGCACAAACGCTCTGGCTCATTTAAGCCAGCAGGGAAGCTCGTCTTCAGAGCAGCACCCACCCTTCCATACCTCACTGTTAACCTGTAAAGGATCAGAATATGTTTCTTGTTGGAAAAGAAAAAAAGAAATTAAAGAAATAAATCCACAGAAATGTCTCCAATGATTGAAAACAGAAGCTGGCCATTAAGACATTCTCATTGGAAAAAAAAAAAAAAAACCCTAATGGAAAGTGAAATGAAATGGAACTCCACCAGTGCTTTTATCAGCTGCGTGTAGAGACACCACACCCAGCACATTTTATCAAAGGAATGACAGACACGCTGGACTGCTAATGACCTACAGGCTTCCCTTCTAAATTTATATCCCTCCTGGGATGAAGGCTGAACAAGGAATATGCCAGTGATGGAGAGCATGCCAGGGAGGAAGGTGGGTGAGCAGGGTCTCAGAAAACAATGGACCTCTCTTTCTTCATCTCTAAGTTGTGATCATTCAGCTGAGCCAGAAAACTGTATGCCTACCTGGAGCGGGGCTGCTGTCTGACTGGCAAGGTGACATTCCAACCATGGAGACAATCTGACAGCATCTGCCCTGCACTTGGGTTTTTTTTTTTTTTTTTTTTTCCCATTACTTGGTCACCACTTTTTAAAAGAGATCAAGAGGAAAAAGAAGCCACATAAATCTAGGTTAGTCTCATGGTAGACACACACACACACAACTTACTCTTAATTTTATTCGGTTTCTACTGTTTGAATACTAAACCCGATTTCAGAAAGTCCTACAAGAAGTATTCACAAAGTCATTGATTCATTTATTCATCTTCTCTCTCTCGCCCTATTTCTCTCTCTCTCCCCTAAATACACAGAGCCTAAGCAGAATTTCATTGAGTTAGACAAGGCTGTGGTCCATGTGATCAGATTGGCCGGTTTTCTGTGATTATGGTTTCAGTGTGTCTGCCCTCTGATGCCCTCTCGCAACCCCTACCGTCTTACTTGGCTTTCTCTTACCGTGGTTGTGAGGTATCTCTTCACGGCTGTTCCAGCAAAGCACAGCCACTGCTCCTTAACTTGGATGAGTCGCCCCTCCTGACCTTGAACGTGGAGTAGCTCCTCTCGGCCCTCCTGTGCCCTCACAGCCGCCCCTGACCTCGGGCGTGGGGTAGCTCCTCTCAGCCACACATCTGTGAGGTCCATCGCAGCCAGCTGAAACTAAGCCACGCTGTGTGGGGTCACCCAAGACATGCAGGTCACGGTGGAGAGGTCTGACAGAACGTGGTCCACAGTGGCAAACCACTTCAGTATTCTTGCCTTGAGAACCC
>SJYX01012892.1:95879-137048 GCA_006410675.1 Oreotragus oreotragus
GAGTGAGTGAGTGAGTGAGTGTGTGTGTGTGCATGCGTGCACATGTGCATGGGTTTGTGGGGTAGAGCCTAGCAGGGAGAAAGTGAGAATAAATTTCTCTTGCTCCCTGGAGATCAGTCCTTAGTATTCATTTAAATAACAGACTCTAGTGGAAGGCATTTAGCCTAAGGGAGACAGTAGCCCTGGTCTGCCAAAGCCCTTTTATCCACAAGGACTCCTGTGATTCCCGATTCTCTCATTCATGGCTGGTTTGGAGGGGACACGATGTGAAAAGGTCTTTGAGAATACCTGGTCATGGCAATAGGGAGAAAGTGTGAGATGCATATTTTTATACAAAACCACAGCATACTTCGTTGGAAGGACTGATACTGACGCTGTAGCTCCAATACTTTGGACACCTGGTGCGAAGAGCTGACTCCCTGGAAAAGACCCTGATGCTGGGAAAGCCTGAAGTCAGGAGAAGGGAACGACAGAGGGTGAGATGGTTGGATGGCATCACCGACTCAATGGACAAGAATCTGAACAGACTCTGGGGGACAGTGAAGGACAAGGAAGCCAGGCGTGCTGCAGCCCCGGGGTCGCTAAGACCCAGGCACGACTGAGGGAGTAAACAACAGCAGCATGCTTCGAGCTTTCTTTTTAGAAGGATCCGTCCAAACCTCCAAGTGTCTGCGGCTGTGAGAACCTGTCTGCTGTCTCTCCTTTTAAGCAGACCCCTGGACACTTGAATCCCTCCACTTCGTCTGTGTCTCCGCTTGCCCGAGGCCGGGGGCGGCCATGGGCGCTTACCCCTGTCCCGGCTGCTGGATCAGACCCTGGAGGCAGGCTCGGGTGGGGAGGGATGGAGTCAGGGAGAGAGCAGCCAACAGCCCAAGGAACTCTGTGTCAGCAACATCCTACACTGATGTGAATGAAATATAAATATTGCACAGTGAGCCATTAAAAACCCTTCCAAACACGATGCTCTCGCATGACGGCTGTCTGAGTGGAGGCAGCGACCTCCCGTCTCATCCCTGAGAGCGGCCCGGGAGCTGAGAAACCAACTTCAGAAACACTGAATGTTTAGATCCACTTAGTGGTTGGGGGAAAAAAAAAAAAAAAACTTTAGAAAAATATTTAAGAGCTGCTCTAGCAAGTGGAAACAGCAATTCCTTGTAAACAAACCTAACATGAAGCTACATCTCGGTGGTGGAAAACCTAACTTCATAAAGTCAGATTTCCGATATATTTTTTTTTAAGCTCCTCAGAGACTACAAAAGCAACCACACGCTGTCAGTTGATGCAGCAAATAAACAAACGCACATGAGAGATTTTCCGTCTCGTATGTCAGCGGCATGTGTGTCTGATAAAGCGAGGGGTGCACACTTGGTACCTGCTCACTGCGGAGAAGATCGGTTATGAAGAAGAGCGAGCGTCTGCCCGCCTCCGCGGCTGCTCCACAGTGGACCCGGGACAGTGGTAACTGTGACGGGAGCTCTCCAAGGCTCTTTTCCCACGCATCTCTTTCTAGCCACCAGCGAGGTCCGAATGGACAGTGTCATTTCTGAAGCAGGGGGNTGATAAAGCGAGGGGTGCACACTTGGTACCTGCTCGCTGCGGAGAAGATCGGTTATGAAGAAGGGCGAGCGTCTGCCCGCCTCCGCGGCTGCTCCACAGTGGACCCGGGACAGTGGTAACTGTGACGGGAGCTCTCCAAGGCTCTTTTCCCACGCATCTCTTTCTAGCCACCAGCGAGGTCCGAATGGACAGTGTCATTTCTGAAGCAGGGGACTGACTCGTCATGGGAAATCCACCCCATCACCCAGCTCAACAGGGTGGTGAAGAGCCCACCTGGAACACCATACCCTCCAAACCTAGCGCCCTGTCACAAGAGTGACGTAAATCAGGAAGAGAAAAACAAATGTATACTAACGCACACGTGTGCAATCTCGAAAAACGGTGCAGATGAGCCTATGCGCAGGGCGGGGCTAGAGACGCAGAGGCGAGAGCAGCCCTGCGCACACAGCGGGGTGTGGGGGGGCGCTCTGGGGGTTGGCACTGGCGTGTACACCACCACGTGTGCACAGTAGCTGGTGGGAGCCCAGGGAGCTCAGCGCGGTGCTCTGAGATGACCTAAGGGGTGAGAAGGGTGCAGGGCGGCTCAGGAGGGAGGGGGTATAGTGCGCGAGTAGCTGGCCCGCGCCGCTGAGCAGCAGAAACCAGCACAGCAGTGTCAGTGCTGACGTGCACGCGCGCAGTCTGCCCGACTCTGTGGGCCCCACGGACTGTAACCCACCAGACCCCTCTGTCCACGGAGATTCTCCAGACAAGAATACTGGAGGGAGTTGTCATTTCCTCCTCCAGACGATCTTCCTGACTCGCGGGTTGAACCCATGTCTCCCAAATCTCCTGCACTGGTGGGTGGATTCTTTACCACCGCGCTATCCGGGGAAGCTCCAAGCACTTATACTCCAATTTAAAAAAAGTCAAAGTAAGCCGTACCCCCAGTTCTCAACGTCAGCCCTCTTTCTCAGCAGAACAGAAACAACTCCGGTTTATTCACTGAATGGGGCTGTCGGGGCCTCACCAAAAAGCTCACTGGAAGCCTATCATCCAAAATTAACACAGTTCCATTTTTGCTAAAGAACTACTCCTTAAGGGCAAATATCCATCAGCCGCTCATAAAGGGCAAGTATCCATCAGCCGCTCGTAGCAGGAATCCCTTGTCCCTCTCCTGTCTCAGCTCCATTTCTTTTCCAAGCTGGAAGCTTGGGTGGGTTACTCAGCCAGGCTACACTTCAGCTTCCCCATCTGTAAAATGGAGCAATTATCCCCACTGCACAGTGTCCACATAAGTAACAGATGAGACATTCGGAGTCAGGATGGATAAGCAGGCCCACCCTGCCCGCAAGCCCATGACTCTCTACACAGACCTAAGGGATGGTCCTGAGCCGTGAACCACAGTGGAGGGTGAGACAGACAGCCTCTCTGGTTCATCCTGAGTGCACCGTGATTCTTCCTGCCCAGCCCGACAGCGGCTGCATCAGAGGTCACAAACCAGGGACCCGCTGGCCTCATAAGGCTCACTGCCATGTTTGGTCTGGCCCTGGAACCTTTAAAACAAGTCCTCTTTGAATGTCTTTCTGGAGGGCTGGTCCTTTCCAGCTCGGCCACACACAGCGCTCTCTCTCTGTTTCTGGAAGCAGTGGTCTTCAGTCCATACCTGCTCGGTTCCTGAAGACGCCTGATTTTTCTACCAGTGATTCAGACCAACAAGCCAGTGGGAAGGTAGCCTCAGGGCCATGCAGGGCACTGGAAAGGGCTCCATGGAGTCAGACAAATGTGGGTTCACACCTAGCCTTGTCACTGATGATCCGAGTGGGCTCAGTGGCTTTAGCTTCCCTTCCCCGTCTGTCAAAATCCATGACAAACCCAGGCCATCAGTTTGCTGATGAAGGTCCATATCGTCAAAGCTATGGTTTTTCCAGTAGTCATGTATGATGTGAAAGGTGGATCATCAGGAAGGCTGAGCACCATAGAATTGATGCTTTTTGAATTGTGGTGCTGGAGGAGACTTGAGAGTACCTCGGACTGCAAGGAGATCCAACCAGTCCATCCTAAAGGAAACCAGTCCTGAATATTCATTGGAAGGACTGATGCTGAAGCTGAAGCTCCAATACTTTGGCCACCTGATGTGAAGACCCTGATGCTGGGAAAGATTGAAGGCAGAAGAAGGGGGTGACAGAGGATGAGATGGTTGGATGGCATCACTGACTCAATGGACATGAATCTGAGCAAACTCTGGGAGAGAGTGGAGCACAGAGGAGCCTGGCGTGCTGCCGTCCGTGGGGTCGCAGAGAGCCGGACACGGCTGAGCAACTGAACAGCAACAGCAAAGGAGACGTGTGCAGGTCTCAGCCCTGCGCGAGCCTCAGCTCACCCCAGGGCACAGCAGGTACGAGTCGCTGCTCTACTGGCCATGTCAGAAATGCGGAGGCAGCTTCTTCTGTGGTCTGATGTCCAAGAACCTGCAGCGGGGCTGGGGGGAGCGACTTTCCTGGGGAGCCAGGCAGGCTCTCCTTGGTCAGACGTCTTACACGAGGACGTTGCACAGTGTTCATCCGTGGGCTTCTGGAATCGCAGGAGGCCATGCGGCACCCCGGCAAGGTAAAGGGCACGGAGAGGTGGGCTGAGCTGCCCCGAGTGCAGTGAGCCTCGTGGCTCCGGTCCCAGCCCCCCGGGGGAGCAGGGCGGTTTTCACGCCCTTGGCGTCTAAGCCCCCAGGGAAGCTCTGCAGCCACGTCTCCCATCCTCTGACCCAATCGGGGCTTTGATTTGCAGGCCTTGGGGGATGAGCAGCTGGGCTGTACCCACTGGATTATTTTGGGAGCAGGCAAGGGAGAGGGGAGCTCTGAGTCTTCCGCCGGCACCACTGGGCCATGCCGAGCGGCCTCTGGGCCAGCCTGGGGCACCCTGGGGTCGTTCCTCCCAGGTCTCTGTTCGGTTGGCACCAGGAGCTGGGGTAGACACATGCCCTCATTTCCCCTCAAGATGACTCTGTCCCCTTGCTTCATCCACTTTCATCTCAAAGGATCTGATAGGAAATTTCAAAACAACTTGCAGGCTTTGGGAAAGGAGAACACAGACACCAAATTAAGAGATGAAATGGAGTAAGAGAAACTACTGAGATACTCACTGAGTTTCTCTACCTCTTTCTTTTTTTTTTTTTTTTTAGCTAGACATTAGTGGAAGAAAGGCTATGACCAACCTAGACAGCATATTAAAAAGCAGAGACATTACTTTGTAAACAAAGGTCCATCTCGTCAAGGCTATAGTTTTTCCAGTGGTCACATATGGATGTGAGAGCTGGACTATAACAAGAGCTGAGTACAGAAAAATTGATGCTTTTGAACTGTGGTGTTGGAGAAGAGTCTTGAGAGTCCCTTGGACTGCAAGGAGATCCAACCAGACCATCCTAAAGGAGATCAGTCCTGAGTGTTCATTGGAAGGACTGATGCTGAAGCTGAAACTCCCATACTTTGGCCACCTCATGAGAAGAGCTGACTCATTGGAAAAGATCCTGATGCTGAGAGGGATTGGGGGCAAGAGGAGAAGGGGACGACAGAGGATGAGATGGCTGGATGGCATTACCAACTAGATGGACATGAGTTTGAACAAACTCCAGAAGCTGGTGAAGGACAGGGAGGCCTGGTGTACTGCGGTCCATCCAGTCACAAAGAGTCGGGCACGATTGAGCAACTGAACTGAACTGAACTGAGGCGTTATTTGAGTTTGCTTTGTTTTTGCTTGTGCTGGGCCTCTGCTGCTGTGAGGCCTTTTCTCCGGTCGCGGTGAGTGGGGCTGCTCCCTGCTGGGGCCTCTCATTGTGGGGCCCCCTCTTGATGAGGAGCGTGTGCTCAGCACTGTGGCACAGGGGCTGAGTCACTCTGAGGCAGGTGGGATCTTCCTGGACCAGGGATTGAACCCTGGGTTCCAGGTCAACAGGTGCGAGGAGAGGAAATCCACCAATGACCTGATGACCTTGGAGATGGCTCCTTCCCATGGAAGTCTGTGGCCTGATAAGACCTCGGCTGAGGACTCTGCTAAGCCACACCCGACTCCTGACTCCCTGGAAACTATGAGATAATATATTTGCATTGTCTTGAGCTTCTGGGTATAGTTTCTCAGACACCAGTAGAAAATGAACACAATGAAACCTATTCAAATTTGCAAAAATGCTTCAAAGGTTAGAACAGCCTAAGGGGTACAGGTGGTTTATGGGCAACCAGAAGAGCTGACTCCTTGGCAAAGACCCTGATGCTGGGAATGAAGGCAGGAGGAGAAGGGGGTGACAGAGGATGAGATGGTTGGACGGCATCACCGAGTCAAAGGGCCTGAATGTGACCAAACTCCAGGAGACAGCGGTGGAAAGAGGAGCCTGGCATGCTGCAGTTCATGCAGAGAGTCAGACATGACTTAGTAACCGAATGACGTCGATTGTGCAATGTGCATCACAGGTAACGAGCTGCCTTAGGCGTTAGGTATTAGCTATTTAGAGAGCGTCCCTGGTGACTCAGATGGTAAAGAATCACTTGCAATGCGGGAGACCTGGGTTCAATCCCTGGGTTGGGAAGATCCCTCGGAGAAGCAAAGGCTACCCACTCCAGTCTTCTGGCCTGGAGAATTCCATGGACTACAGTCCATGGGGTCACAAAGTCAGACACTACTGAGCAACAAAGCACACACATTAGGAATTTAGAGGTAGAGGGCACACTTCTGGAGAAAGGTAAACATCTGTCGAGAGAAAGGGGCTTCCCTGATGGCTCAGTGGTAGAGAATCCGCTTGTCAATGATGGGGCACAGGTTCAACCCCTGACCCGAGAAGACCCCACAGGCCGTGGAGCAGCTGAGCCCGTGTGCTGCCATCACCGAGCCTGTGCTCCAGGGCCCAGAAGCCGCAGCTGCGGAGCCCACACATCCTGGGGCCCGTGCTCCGCGGCAAGAGAAGCCAGAGAGTGAGACTGCCGGCTCCGCACCTGGAGAGCAGCCCCCGCCGCCACAGCGAGAGGGTCCAGCGCAGCTGAAAATAAATAAGACGAGGCTGAAAAGCATCGCGGTTCACCACTCTGTGGCAACTGCCGAACCCCACATGCTGAAAGGACGGGCCTCCTGGAGCGGCAGACGTTAGAACCTGATGGCGACACATGTGAGGTCGGGAGCTGCCCTCTGCACTTGGGGAGAAAACCCATCTCATCCCTATTCTCCGTTCCCTCCGCGGGGCTCCATCCACACTTTGCTCTAAGATCATCCCATCAGTGATTCACTGTCATCTAAAAAATAGATGACAATGTTGCTTTGGAGCCTAAATCATACAAGCACTGAGCTTACTCTTTGAAGCACCCTGGCGTTTACCTGGCCTTTCAATTTTGTGATCCACCATCCCATGTTAGAATTTTCCCATCTTAACAGACAGCTCTGAGGAAGTCACAGTTGCTCTGCGAGGAAGCACCGCATTCATTCAACTTGCACGCATCTAACACTGACCGAGGCGTCCAGAGCCATGGAAGGGGGGATCAGCTTGCACAGTGTGAGTGGAAAACAGCCATGCAAGCATCGGAGGCCCCCCATCAGCTGACCTAACCCCCGCTCACCTGATCTCAGAAATACATATAATAAAACAGACACTGAACGGTCCTCCACGTTTCTACCTGTGTCTCCCGAAACACCTTCTCAGCACGTCAGCCCGAGTCATGTTCTTCAGACACAGCTCAGACCCCTAGTGCTCCCTACCACGCAGGATGCTTTCTGATCCCTTTATCCATTTGGCTGCTCCAGGCCTTAGTTCCAGCTCTAGTCCCCTGACCGGGGATCGGACTCTGGGGCCCTCACACTGGGAGCCTGGAGTCTCGGCCACTGAGCCCTCCATCGTGCATGAGAGGCACCCCCGACTTCACCAGGGCCTGTGTGAGCGTCCCTCTGCCTGCTTGCCTTCTCGCAAGGAGGTGCTAGTTATCAGAGTTTGTCTGTAGTTTAAAACACAATGCTATTGCAACAGTGCTCCCTCAGACAGGCATCAGCCCCTTTGCAGAAGCCTGAGGTCTCCTGGCAGCATTCAGCAGATGTCCTGTGAGAATTGAGGCATGTGGTGACGTATCTGTGATGTGTGTGTGGGAAGAGGTGACCTTCACATCCTGCTACTCCAGGGTCCTGACTACTCAGCATCAGTCCTGACAGTTGGCCAGTGTGCCCTGGTATGCATGTATGGAAAACTGAAACATCTAAATGATTTCACACCACTTGGTCAGTGAGTTGCAACCCTGAACACTGCCTGCTACTTCCTGATCTTCAGGCTCCCTTGATCTTACCACGATCCTAGGTGGACCCTTAGCTTTCTGCTCAAGAAACGTGGCCAAGCTCCATTCTAGCAGATGGGCACCTAAGCCACTGCTGCTGCTGAGTCGCTTCAGTCGTGTCCGACTCTGTGTGACCCCATAGACGGCAGCCCACCAGGCTCTGCTGTCCCTGGGATTCTCCAGGCAAGAACACTGGAGTGGGTTGCCATTTCCTTCTCCAATGCATGGAAGTGCAAAGTGAAAGTGAAGTCGCTCAGTCGTGTCTGACTCTTCGAGACCCCATGGACTGCAGCCCACCAGGCTTCTCCGTCCATGGGATTCTCCAGGCAAGAGTACTGAGTGAGGTGCCATCGCCTTCTCCGACCTAAGCCACAGAGGCTGTTAAATGTCTAGATCAGGATATGACTGCTGATGGCAGCTGTGCTACTGGAACAAGATGGTCCACCAGCAGGTCCCTCATCATCCACCAAAGGATTTAAAAACAAACAAAAAAAAAGCTCAGAAAAAGGAAAGGCATTAAAAAGCTTCCTGAAGCCAAGAGCAGCTCTCTTTCAACGTGGTGGAATAAAACTTGCCCTGTCATTCAGCTTGGGAAACAATAAATGGGAAATCTGGAAAATAAATAGAAAGCACACACTTGCTCTTTGTACTACCGACACCACATGAAGAGCAGAGTAATTATGTATTCGAATATCACTGCTGGGAAAAACTCAGTGTGACCCAAAGTCCACTACTTGAACACATCGGTTCCAGGCAAGATTGCCTTTCATGGTGGTATACCCTTTCTCCATGACCGCCTCGCTTCCAAAGGAAATCAGATACCATCCCTCTTTACCAGAATGGGATCTAATAAGGGCGTCCTCTTGATTACAGGGCTACAAGGATCAGCATTTTCTCTCTTGCTCATGAGAAACCACATAAAGTGAACCAACAGAAACCTGTAAGGACCGGGGCTCCAGCTCATCGCGCTGGCCCAGCCAAGCAGACCCGACTGGAAACCAGCTTCAGGAGGAAGGAGCATGACCAGAGGGGAGGGCCACGACGTCAGCATCATCTCCATCTTCCTCCATGTCACCTCCATCCAAAGCTGGATGGATCCAGATGGACTCACATGGCACCTTGTCAACTCAGCCAGGGGCGCCCACTTGTCTCCAGCAGTGGAGAGCAAAGTAAATCAACACAACGTTCTCAGCCCCAGAATAGATGGCCCGCTAGACTCCTGTGTTTGTCCGGTCTCCAGTCCCTGCCCTGAGTTCCCTTTATCAGTCAAACCTCTACCCTCTGTGCCAAGAGATAACCCGGGTCTCTTTGAAAGTCTTCCCAACTTGTAAAATCCCCCACCCCCTTCCTGGTTCAAGCCATGGTGCTGAGCCCCGGGCTTCTTGCTGCTGTTCTTTCACTAAGTTGCGTCCAACTCTTTGTGACCCTATGGACTGCAGCACGCCAGGCCCTGCCCCGTCCTCCACTATCTCCAGGAGTTTGCTCAAACTCATGTCCATTGAGTCAGTGATGCCATCCAACCATCTCATCCTCTATTGCCCCCTTCTCCTCCTGCCTTTAATCTTTCCCAGCATCAGGGTCTTTTCCAATGAGTCAGTTCTCCGCATCAGGTGGCCAAAGTACTGGAGCTTCAGCTTCAGCATCAGTCCTTCCAATGAACATTCAGGGTTGATTTCCTTTAGGACGGACTGGTTTGTTCTCCTTGCAGTCCAAGAGTCTTCTCTGGCCCCACAATTTGTGGGTCCATACTTATGAAATCAAACATACGATCTGCCCTTTGAGACTGCAGGCGCAGTCCTGGTCCTGCCTCTTACCGCTGGGGCCCTCCTATGCAGCCTGGACCTGCCAGCCCCCTGGCGTGAGACAGAAGTCCTCACGTAAAGTCCAGCGGCAACGCCTGCCCCCTCCCAGACTGCCCAGTGCTGTGCTCCGGCGGCCGGGGCGGACGTTTCGCTGTGACTCACTGGACTGTAACTCAGTTTCTTTGTCCTTTGAAGCATGGTCCTTGGGCTGCCCAGTTCTCATAGCCAGGATCAATCCATCCAGCAATTCTTTAGCCCTGCTTGTCTGCCCTTTCTCAGTTAGTAGGTCCTAACCTGGTTCTCAGGACTTCTCCAGCAGCTCAGCAGTAAAGAATCTACCTGCAATGCAGGAGACGCAGGAGGCACAGGTTTGATCCCTGAGTGGGGAAGATCCCTGGAGGAGGGAATGGCAACCCACTCCAGTCCTGCCTGGAGAATCCCATGGACAGAGGAGCCTGGTGGGCTATAGTCTGTGGGGTCACAAAGAGTCGGACACGACTGAAGCTGCTGAGCATGCACAGGATTGCAACCTGGTTCTTACAGCCCCTGGCCATCTAAAATCCCAACATGTACCGAACCCCAGGCCCTTCTTACTGGACCCCCAAGTCTTCGGCCTACTCGGGTTGACAAGATACAGCTTGAGGATTTTTGCCAACACAACAGAATTGCTTGTGTTTTTATGACTCACAACCTCATACCTGAAAACCCAAGTGGAAGACGTGCCCTTCTTAGTGAGAATAATTGCGCGGACCAAGCAAAACTGTTTCCTTCTTGGTGGCTCAGATTTAAGTTTTCATTTGCTTCATCTTGTTGCAATAAAATGTGACTTTTGAACGTTTTGCTTTCAGATATATTTATCTAAGAGGATTTTGCTCCATTATGTAAAATAAAACAAAAAGGATCATTTGAGGGGAAAATGTAACATAAGTCCATCATTTAGCTAGCTTTTCAAATTATATCTATTTGATCCTGACTTTCTGCCCAGATGCGAATGGAAAGTTTTTTCTTTCCATCTAAAAAGCAAATATCATTGAAAATAGTGCAAACCAAACAGCATGCTTTTTTTTTTTTGGTCTAGCCATATTTGCTGCCTTTATCTCATAATGACCTTTCCCCAACTTACTTTTTCTCTTTAGTGCCCAGTTTCTAAAAATAAAGTGGCAAGTGGATCTTTGAATGTAGGAATAATATTTTGATTTCACTGGTACATACAATCAGGAAATGTATTTCTGTTTATACTCTTAAAATCAGTTGAGCGTTGTAGATGAAGCCACGTCCTGTCAGCACATTTTTTTTTTTTCAAAAACCTGGAAAATGTAACAAAATCCGAAGCAGCTGTAGGAAGCAGAATGTAGACTCCATTTGCACTCAGCAGGAGGAGAGTGAGCAGGAGGTGACTGGATAGTTTCCACATGAAAAAGTTACAAAGAATTTAACCTGTAATGAAAACTCTGATAATCTCCAGGAATGAAAGATGCTTGGATGATGGGTTTGGGGTTTTTTCATGAGTTCAAAGGATCTGGTTTTTCCTATAAATGCCACGCAGGAATAGGAGACGGTCCATGTGGTCATTGTTATGTCTGATAGCCAGCAAGAGTTCAGCCCTCATCTTTAAGCCATTAAACGGTGACTATGTGTGCATTTTCAGACCCCGGATTAGGCTGCCCAGGCCTTTCTCTGGAGAACACAGAACGCGGAATCTCATTGCCTAATCACCGTCTGCTCCGAGACAGGGATGCTCATGGGTGATTGATCAGCTTAAAGTTGGTTGAGGTGATGAGTAGGGATCCTGGAGGCCAGAAGTCCTCCAACTTCAGGATGCACACTGAGAAACTCTGCTCCCTGTGACATGAAGGTTCTGATTCAGCAGTCTGCATGGGATGGGACCTGAGTTTCTCTCCAGCCCTCCAGCAGTCCCATGGTGCTAGTCCCTGGACCGCTGTTGAGATAACAGGAGAGCAGAGGGTTTCTTCCTCCACCATCTCATCCTGTCTGCTGTGGTTGACAGTCTTTAGGAAGGTGCCCAGTGAGCTTCCCTCCCAGGATTCGGGTCCTTGAGTAATTCCCTGCCCTGGAGTCTGGGCTGTACCCACTGACCCACATCTAACAAATGAGTAGGGCAGAAATGGTGGTCTGTCTTTTCTGAGGTCAGCTAATAAAACCTGTGGTGCTGGAGAAGACTCTTGGACTGCAAGGAGATCAAAGCAATCAATCCTAAAGGAAATCAGCCCTGAATATTCCCTGGCAGGACTGATGCTGAAGCTGACACTTTAATACTTTGGCCACCTGATGCGAAGAGTGGACTCATTGGAAAAGACCCTGATGCTGGGAAAGACTGAAGGAGAAGAGGGTGGCAGAGGATGAGATGGTTAGATAGCATCACCGACTCAAAGGACACGCTCAGGGAGAGTCCGTGGGGTTGCAAACAGCTGGACACGACTCAGTGACTAAAGGCCAACAATGAGTCCATCCTGTATCGCACAGGCAAGTCTACTCAGTACTCTGTGATGACCTATATGGGAAAAGAACTAAAAAGAGTGGACATATGTATAACATCACTTTGCTGTGCAGCAGAAGCTGATACAACACGGTACACGAACTCTACTTTAAATAAAAATTTAAAATACACACCCGCAAGCTGTCTAGGACCATGTCAGATGCTGCCCCTCCTGGTCACTGCGGTTCAGGACGAACTCTCCTGTCTCTGAGGACAGCGGTGTCGGTTTGTGTGGCACCTGCTCCTAACCCACCTTTGTCCCTCCTCTAGCCAGCTGTCACTTCCCTCCTGCGTCATTTGGTATTTCAGGTATTCAATATTATTAGCACTTATTATCATTCTAACATTCACGTAGTCCTACCTCAAAGAAATTGATCATCACCAGGTTCAAGGGACCCTGCATTTATATTAATCACTTATTTCTTAAGCATTTAACTTTTCACATTTTAGATGTTCCCTTAATTGGTGCTAAGTAAATATTTGTGAGCCTAATAGTTCAAAAGAGATACAGGCACCACAGTGCTCACTGCAGCGCCATTTACAAGACCCAAGACACAGAAGCAGCCTGGACGCCCATCGACAGAGCAGTGGATAAAGACAATGCGGTCCTTACACACACATACACACGCACACACACACGCGTGCACACACGCACACGCACACGTGCACACACACGTGTGTGCACACATACACACATGCATACATACACACCCGTGCACACACATACACACAAACACACACGTGCACGCACATGCACGCACACACACATGCACACAGACATACATGCACGCACTCACATGTGAACACACACGCACGCCCATACACACTTACGTACACATACACATGCGCACACACATGCACATGCACGCATGTGCGCGTGCACGCACACACATACACACGTGTGCGCATGCGCATGCACACATAAACACACATACACACACACGCACANACATACATGCACGCACTCACATGTGAACACGCACGCACGCCCATACACACTTACGTACACATACACATGCGCACACACATGCACATGCACGCATGTGCGCGTGCACGCACACACATACACACGTGTGCGCATGCGCATGCACACATAAACACACATACACACACACGCACACATGCACACACGCACATACACACACGCACATACACACACGCACACACACGCACAATACACTCATACGCACATGCACACACACATACGCACATACACACGCGTGCACACACACATGCACACATACACACACGCACACACATATACACACATGCACACATACACACACGCACACACACGTGTGTGCGCACATACACACATGCACACACATGCGCACACACGTGTGTGCACATGCATGCACACACACACAAGCACACACATGCACGCACGCACACACATGTAAACACGCACGCACGCCCATACACACTTGTGCACACATACCCACGTGCACACATGTGCAGACACGTACACACACATATGTGCACGTGCATGCACACAAATACACACATGTGCGCATGCACATGCACACATAAACGCACATACACACGTGCGCACACATGCACACACATACACACACGCACATACGCACACATGCACACACACGCACAATACACTCATACACACATGCACACATACATACGCACACACACACACACACACACACATGCACACATGGAATATTACTCGGCCATGAAAAGAATGATACAATGCCATTTGCAGCCATGTGAATGGACCTCGAAATTATCACACTAAGTGAAGTAAGCCAGACAGAAAAAGACAAAAGCCATTTTGAGATCATTATATGTGGAATCTAAGCTATGACTCCAATGAACTTGTCCATGAAGCAGGAAAGGACTCACAGAGTAAACAGGCTGTGGCTGCCACAGGGAAGGGAAACGGGGCAGGGAGGGGCTGGGACGGGCAGAGGCCGACAGTTACCCACAGAATGGATAAATGCGGTCCGACTAGGCCACAGGGAAGTATATCAACATCCTTAGCCAATCATAACAGAAAGGAATATGAAAAAGAACATATGCGTATGTATAACTGAATCAAGACGCTGTACACCAGAAACCAACCCTGTATTGTAAATCAACTATACACCAATAAAGTAAGTTTAAAACTGTGAGTCTCGCTAATAGAACGTACATTTCCCAGCATCCTGAGCCTCATGACAAACTTCTGGGAAGTATAAGAGCCATACGATTATGAAATTAATGACAAAACAAGACTGAGAAGAGGCTGAATCGTCTGTTTGCAGAAGCCTAGCCACGCTCAGCTTGCCTGTCCCTTGGTGCGTGCTCCACTGGCTTACCTCAGCGGACGCTGCATCTGCTTGCTGGCGGGCAGACCTCCGCCTCGAGGACGTCGACTCGCCTCACGCACAGACGGACGCAGCGGAGCTTACGGGGAACCAAAGGCCTCCTGCTCGGACTTGCATCAGGATGTAGACGCGGAGGCGGCCAAGACTAGAAGGGACCGTCGGGGAGCTCCTCGTCGCCTGATTTTCCCAAGGGGGAAAATGGTCATAAGACCTGCAGAAACGGGTGCAGACGTGCAAAGCAGGACAAGACCCTTGCTTCCCAGCCCAGGGCCCCCTCTCTCTTTGCCCCCCACATTCCTTCCAACTCCAGGAGACACCATTCGCATTTTCATTGAGCTTGTATGTGGTCATGATACACTGGCAGAACTTGATGTTAAAGGTAAGCTCTGGGAAGACCTATTCACTGGCATCAGAGGTAACATAAGTCTTTGAAAAGAAAAAAGCTTGAAAGTCAGTCAGAATGAAAGAGCACTCACAAAGGAAGTGAATTGCTAACTGTTACCTTTAATCTCCAGATTCCTATTCACAACACATGACTTCTACACACACACACACACTCACACACACACACTCACACAGAGACACAAACATGCACACACACAGAGACACAAACATGCACATACACACACACAGAGAGACACAAACATGCACACACACACACAGAGAAGCTGCTTTTGGTGACGTGTGTCTGTATGCTTGCATTTACAATGGTATTATGAACACGAAAAAAGTTAACACATGTAGAAGGATTAGCACAGAGCCTGGCACAGGGCATCTTCTCAGGAGAGGTTTATTCTAGTTGTTGTTCTGTCACTAACTCATATCTGACTCTTCGTGACCCCATGGACTGCAGCACGCCAGGCTTCCCTGTCCTTCACTATTCCCCAGAGTCTGCTTAAACTCACATGCAACTGAGTCGGTGATGCATCCAACCACCTCATCCTCTGTCGTCCCCTTCTCCTCCTGCCTTCAATCTTTCCCAGCTGCAGGGTGTTTTACAATGAGCCAGCTCTTCACATCAGGTGGCCAAAGTATCGGAGCTTCAGCTTCCGCATCAGTCCTTCCAATGAATATCTGGGGTTGATTTCCGTTAGGATTGACTGGTTTCCTATTGTAATCTGATCACTAGTACAGAATTAGCACTAGGACTTCTTAACCTGTATCTTCCCACTGATGAATATGATGGACACTGACTCAGTTAATGTGAAAACCTGCAAATGCAGTTGTTTTCAGAGTAAGAAAAGTTAGGTAACTCTCAGGCATCAAAGATGTACTGCGTGTCCTGCCAGGCTTGCTGAGTGAAGAGATACCAAAAGTCAACCAGGAAGGCATGGACCCTGCCCTCTCTGAGCTGGAGCTCTATCAGCAGTTTACTTGCTGATTCTATTCCAAGGGGCCAACGGGTACTTTGGGACTTTTCTCACATCTTCATTCAGTGGTCACGTCAAGGATGTGCTTCCAGGACCTTCAGGTATCCTCTGTGTCCTCTTTGTAAACCTCTGAAGTGTGCACAGAAGACACAAGGCAAGAAGACTTTCAAGGCAGCAAATGCTTCTTAGCATCGTCAGCCTTCCAAGGCTCTTCTCTGTGCCTTGAAAGAAAGCCACCCAGCCAACCGCAACTTTTCAACGGGAAGAGGCAGCGCCCGCGAGAGACACACAATGGTTGTTCTGGAGGCTTGCTGCTGATGGCTGTAAAGATAGGAGAAAGAGGGGAGGAAAGTGACCCCCAATTCCCTTTGGACCAGGATGAAATAATCTAGCAAGATGAAACAGAGGGGAGCATCTGTGGAGAAGAGGAATAAGCAGGGACTCATTGTTTTGGAACAAGCGCGCCTCCTTTGCTCGCAGACAGTCCATCGCCAAGTGCCACGGTGCTGTTTCATATCAAGATTTCACAAACCATTACAGGCCGCACAGGTATTGGAGGCTGCGGCAGATGTGTTGAAATTTCCATTGTTGTACTTAGTGCGTGGAAAATATTACTAATGGTGGGTGTCAGGGGGAGGCTTAAGTGACCCCAACTGCATAAACTCATCTGGGCTGAGAGCTTGAAGTCAGAGCCTTTCAATGCTTGCTCTTGTTATTCCATCATCCCCTCCCCCATTTTATGAGATATTTGACGATATATAGCTCATTTCAGGCAAAGGAGAAATTCCATGACCACATGAACAGGTGGACTGGGGACCTGGGCGAGGGGTGGGATCTCTTTCCCTGAGACTTGGATTTTATTTACAGCCAGTTCTTGACTGTCTCTGACGTGCAGGACAAAACCAAGAACAATGAAGACACCAAAGTCCTCAAAAGTCCTTTCAGTCTCTCTCTCTGCTGTTACGCACCGAGAATGACTCGAGTGACAACATTTACATATCTAACCGTGAGCAGTTCCCAGGGCATGCTGCTGCCGGAATTCGCTGCAGAAACATCATGGAATTTCTAATTGACTTTAATTAGAAAAAAGTGAGCAAAATTACTTTTCCTTTTATTATTCCTTCTTCCCTCTCCAATGCACAGGCTGGTCCAACAGAACAGAGAGAGGGGCTTAGAAACACTCCTACACATATTAATCCAGAGTTGACATTTAATTTTCATTTTTAGTATATGATTTGTGGTTTAAAGTTTCTGGGAAATATTGGCAATTACAAATGTCAGAGAAATGCTTGACGTCCACTTCCTTGATATGCCATGATTACCAGGACAAGGCTGGAGAAGGGAAAGGCTACCCAATCCAGTGTTCTTGCCTGGAGAATCTGATGGACAGGGATCCTGGCGGGCTACAGTCCATGGGGTCGCAGAGTCGGACACAACTTAGGTACTACACAACAACCAGAACAATGAAGGTCTTGCTACAATCACAGACCCACTCATTTCATTTCTTTACACTTAAGGAGCCTCCGAATGCCTCATGGTTTCTCCACGTTCATTCATTAGAGGTGTCCTTCACTCGCTCTCACGAACTTAACAATGACCCCAGAAGCAAGCTCATTAAAACCTAGAGTTCAGGATCAATTCAGAGGAATATTGAAAACATGAATGCTTTTCCAAACCCCATGGTTACTTGATCTGAACCTTGTGTCTTTATTTAAACCTCTTGTCAGTAACACTGGGGGAGAGATCTCCTAAGGGTAAGTTTCCTTGCAAGAAGGTTGCTGGCATCTAAAGATTAGCCTTAAAATCATAAGTCAGAAAAAGGTCAAGATGATAAAATGTGGTCATGGTTGCTCCATATATTAAATCTTTCTTTTGACGGGCTGCTCATTAAGCAGGATTATAATGAAGTGGCCTTGGGATTTGAAAACTTAAAGCTATGATACAAATGCATGACGGCCATTATTTTTTTAAAACATCAAAACTTAGACATACCTGGTTTCTGGTTTTAAAAAGATGATAAGGGTATCATTAAATGAAAAACAAAATCCTTATAAGTTTTATAACCCTGTGTCAAATTAAACCTGAAGCTTTTGTTGGGTAAGAAATATACCTATCTTCGCTGTACAGTTGCTACATTTCCACTGGCATCTTAGCTGTTTCTCTTAACAGTGTGAGTCCCTACAGATGATCTCTTGCTGCCAAACCATGGAGTCCTCTGGAGGTTTGCCTTGGTATCATGAAAACTGACAGACCTGAACGGGGAGAAGGAAACAAAGCGGCTGGCTACCAAGAAACAGCGTCAAGGCCGAAAACACGGAGTGTCACCAGGAGCGGTTGGTCTGAATTCCGCCGCATCCTCCGGTCTTGATTTGAAATGATCCTAAAAGACCGAGGTCTCAGAGCCGGCGTAAACACTTAGCGCCTGGAACGAATTTAAAACTTGAGGGAACAAATGAAAACTAAATGAAGGGAGAGCCTCACTCGAGAAGGACCGTGAGCAATTCCCAGGGCATGCTGCTGCCGGAATTTGCTGCAGAAATATCATGGAATTTCTAATTCGCTTTAATTAGAAAAAAGTAAACAGTGCCCTCAACATGTCATCATGTTTATATAGGAGCCCAACCAGCTGATTTTCTGCTGGCATGGCCCTGGAACCACTCAATTAAATCTCAGGGCTCAGTTTCTTTTTATGAATGAAATACCATGACTATGAAGCCAGATTTTTTTTTATCAGCTTCACTGGCTGTGACGAAGGACAAGGGACGGAACACAGCACCTTCCAATCTGCAGTTAACCCCTGACGGTTCCCAAGACTAGAGCATTTAGAGGTCCTCTTTCTGAAGCAACAGCTTCATTATTTTAAAACTTTCCACTTTGCAAGACTAAAAGATCAAAAATGCGATTTCTAGCAGTAAAATAATTAATTCAGAAAAAAAGGGAGAAAGGGGAGTTTGCTTCTTCATGGGCTTCCAGTAATCTTATTTATCCGGTAAATCCGAGTGAAGGTTTTATCCCAAGAAGTAGAATTTCGTTAGACTTTTCCAAAGCTGGAAGGAACCTAGAAAGTATCTTCATGTTAGAGATTATACAACAGATATTCAACTTCCATTAACTGCTGAAGATACAGACATTTTAGTACACCACTGAGTCAATTAGTCTACAGTCTTTTAGATCAATGAAATTTGAGTCATAGTGAAACGAATTAGGAAAATTTTGTTTGAGAAGCTTAGAAGTAAGTAATTGTACATGATTTTTTTTTTTTTCATGAAAAGGGGATGGCAAAGATTCCTAGTACTCTAAAGCAGACTGACATTGCAGTTAAATATAGTGAAAAGTTAGTTTTTCTGCTATTAATGTGAAAGAAAGCAGCACTCATTCTCCCAAAAAGCTCCACACTTGAAGCAAAGTAACAGAAGACAGATCTGATTCTGAAAAGCTGGGGAATTCTCCTCCAGCTCATCATCTCCGTATCAGTGTCACCCACAGGTAAGTGCAGCTGTATTACGTACATCCCAGTGCAGGGGAACAAGTCCTCAGCTTTAGCCGTCTGTGCCTGGGAGCTTGCTTCCAGGTAACGCTAGTAACAAAGAATCCACCTGCCAATGCTGGAGCCGCAGGAGATGCAGGTTCAGTCCCTGGGTCAGGAAGATCCCCTGGAGAAGGAAATGGCAACCCACTCCAGTATCCTTGCCTGGGAAATCCCATTGGCAGAGGAGACTGGCGTGTGCAGTCCATGGGGTCACAAAGAGTCGGACACGACTGAGCGCCTGAACACACCCGTAATACACACTGCCGCACGTGAAACAGCTAGCAGAAAGCTGCTGTGTAGCACAGCGAGCACAGCTCAGCGCTCTGTGATGACCTAGAGGGGTGGGATGGGGTGAGGTGGGGAGGAAGGAGGCAGGGACACATGTGCATGCATAGCTGATTCGCATCGCTGTACAGCAGAAACTAACACAAGATTATAAAGCAATTATGCTCCGATAAGAAACGAGGGATGAAAAACAAAACAAAACTGAGTATCTCTCAAAGGAAAGCACGCTGACTGTTCTTGGGATATTTCACTTAGTCCTCTAAATATATAACCTCTATGTGTGTAAATGAGTTGAGTCTGCCTTTCATTTAAAAATGCAAGATGATCTTCAGTTGAAAGATTCAGGAATGAAGTTTACTTAGAATAAGTGAGAAAAATATATAGCGATGTGGCTTCTTTGGGGGCCAATCTGTACCTAAGTAAAAGGAATTTCCACTCCCACCCAGCATACACCCACAAGTGCACACACACACGTGCACAGAGGCATCTATTTTTTAGTCCGTATTGTTCAGTTTTTATTTTGCATCCTATATTGAACCTTCAGTCATTTCTCTCCAATCATAAACCAGGAAGCATTACAGGTTTTATCACAGTCTTGGGTATCATCAAGGGAAAATACGCTTTCCAGTGGTGTCAGATCCAATCATTTTGGGCGTTCCCAACTCAGGGATCAAACCCGCATCTCCTGCATTGCAGGCTGATTCTTTACCGTCTGAGTCACCTGGGAAATTATCAAGCAAACTACACCTTGATTTACCAAGACTGTCAGACCCTAAAAAGGCAGCTTATAACATTTTCTTTTCAATCACCCATCATACCAGGCATCTTCCAACAGCTTGCCTGGGATAGAAAGTCCTGAAGGCATTTCTCCCGATGAATCAGTATGAAAATCAGGATTAGACTACATTTCTAAGCTCTGCCAAACCATCAGGATAAATTACGATGGTGTGAGATTATAGTAAGTACTTGATATTTCTATAATCATTAATGTGCTCTGTGGTCCACACCTGCTTCAGGCCAGCTGAGAGCCTCAGACAGTCTAGAAAACATTATGCAGTGGCAGGCATGGGTCTTGCTGCCAGGTCTTTCTGGGCACCTAAGGGCTACCTCCCACTCACGTCCTTACCTAAAACTGTCACCTCCACCCCCCAAGGCCCCTCCAACATTCCTCCGTTCAGTAAGTGTCTCCAACATCCACTCAATTTTTCAAACTAGATGCCTGCTAGACTTGAACTTTTCTCTCTCTCCCCTGTGACATTCAGTCACCACTTTTTCATGGTCTTTGTTCAAAATGACCCTTATATTTATCTAACTCTTTTTCTCTAAGAATCGTTTTATCATGGTTCAAACTATTATCTTTCCCCCTAAATTATATACCAGGCTAATTCTATTGCAATGTTCTATAAATAGGGTAACCACACACCCCAGTAAGTCCAGGATGGCCAGAATTAATGCGTCTAGTCCCAGGATAAGATTGCCTGCCAACGCAGGAGATGTAAGAGATGCGGATTTGGTCCCTGAGTCGGGATGATCCCCTGGGTCAGGACAGTCCCCTGGGTTGGGAAGAGGAAATGGCAGGGCACTCCAGGATTCCTGCCTGGAGAGCCCCATGGACGGGGGAGCCTGGTGGGCTGCAGAGGAGACATGGGGTCTATATATAAGCAGATGCAAACCAGATGAATTAACACATAAATGTAAACAAGTTCCACCATGACATGAAAATGGTCTTCATCGTTATTTAATTTTTCCTTTAATTATTATGTATCATCATGGTTACCATGCCACCAGTAGATAGAAATTAAGCACAGTCATTTTTCTGCTGTTGCTGGAATCATCTCATAAATGTCCCACCAGTCTTCCAACATTGGAAGGTGTAGCCCCATGCTTTATAACCACGAGAAAACACAATTCATAAGGAAAATCTTTGCCGGGCTTCCCTGTCCTTCACTGTCTTTTGAAGGTTACTCAAACTCATGTCTGCTGAGCTGGTGACACCATCCAAACAGCTCATCCTCTACTGCCCCCTTCTCCTACTGCCCTCAATCTTTCCCAACATGAGGGTCTTTTCCAATGAATCAGCTCTTCACATCAGGTGGCCAAAGGATTGGAGATTCAGCATCAGACCTTTCATTGAACATTCAGAGTTGATTTCCTTTAGGATGGACTGGTTTGATCTCCTTGCAGTCCAAGGGACTCTCAAGAGTCTTCTCCAGCACCACAGTTCGAAAGCATCAATTATTTGGTGCTCAGCCTTCTTTATGGATGATTTTTACATATCTGTACTTTGAAAACATAGATCAGAATGGCCACTGTCTGGTCTGGCTCTGATGACATCATACTTACTCTCTTCTTTTCTTTTTCAGAATCCTAAACCTTCACCTTTGCTGGCTGAGAGCAGCCTAGTCTGCCAAAGAGCTGATAAGAAAACCTCTTCCCAGTAGCTCATCATCCATCGTGATCCCGAGTGTCACACACCAACCTATAAATTTCCAGTTCCAAAAATACATGCTGCTGCTAAGGTAACAAACAAAAAGCTCTCCGTATGTTTTCTTGCCGAGACATCAGCCTGCTGCCCTTGGTGAGTCTGGCAAGCAGCTCACCCAGAGACTGTGGCAGCACGTTGCTCTGGCACCTCTGCACCGGAAGGAAGCACTGCTCCTAGACAGTTCTCCAGCTTTCATGCTTAAGCACTGAGAAAGCCCAGGAAGAAGACAATGAACAATGAGCAGGATTCATTCTCAGAGCGAACACATCATTTTTCCTTTCCCGTTTCTCCCATGGGAATTGAGACGCGAACAAAAGAACTGAGTAACTGTGAAACCAGTTAATATTTATAGGCACCATCCACATTCCATTAAATTCACCTTTTAAAGTACACGATTCTGTGGCTTTCAGTAGAATCACTACATTGTCTAACCACCACCAATATCTAATTCCAGAATATTTTCATCACCCCCAAAAGAAACGCTGTATCCATGAGCAGCAAATCACTCCCCACCATCCTGAGCACTTTTCCAAACACTAATCTACTTTCTGTCTCAACGCTGGCTTAATTCTGGACATTTCACACGAGCGGACTCACACAAGTTCTGCTGCTGCTGCTGCTGAGCTGCTTCAGTCGTGTCCGACTGCGCGACCCCATGGATGGCAGCCCACCAGGCTCCCCCGTCCCTGGGATTCCCCACACAAGGTCTAGTACACGTCATTCTCAAGGACCATCCATGCAGCAGCATGTGCTGTTACATTTTATCTGTTTATTCCAAATGTCGGTTGATGAGCATTTGGGTTGTCTCCATTTTTGGTTATTATGGATAATGCTGGCACAGCCATTCATGTACAAGCTTTTGTGTAGACATATGTTTTCAATTCTCTTGGGTAGATACCTAGGAAGGACATTGGTGGGTCACTGGGTAACTCCATGTTTCAAGTTTTTGAGGAAACACCAAAGTGTTTTCCACGTCAGCTGTATCATTTTACATCCCAACCAGCAGTATACAAGTGTTCCAATTTCTCCACATCCTTATCAATGATTGTTATTCTGGTCTTTTTAAATTATTGCTGTTATAGTCCTAGTGGGTTTGAAGTGGTATCTCATTTTGGTTTTGATTTGCATTTCCTTTATGACTAATAACATTGAGCATTTTTTCATGTACTTACTAGTTTTTCACACAGTTTTTTGTAGAAATGTCTATCCAAATCCTTTGTCCATTTTTAAAATTTAGTGTTTTGTTCTTTAACTGTTGAACTGATAGAGTTCTTTATGTAGTCTGGATACGTAACCCTTGTCAGATACATGATTTGCAAGTATTTTCTCCATTCTATAGGCTGTCTTTTTACTTTCTTGATGGTATCTTCTAAAATATAAAAACCTTACTTTGATGAAGTCCAATTTATCTTTTTTTTTTTGGCCCATCCATTTGGTATCATATCTAAGGAATGGCTGTCTGATCCAAGGTCAAAATGATTTATGCTTGGGATTTTTGGAAGAAATTTATAGTTTAGTCTTTATAATTAATCTTTTAATTCACTTCGAGTTAATTTTTATAGATGGCATGAAGTCGAATCAAACTTCGTATTCTATTGTTCTAGCACAGGGCTGGTGCACTGGGATGACCCAGAGAGATGATATGGGGAGGGTGAGGAAGGGGATTCAGGGTTGGGAACTCATGTACACCTGTGGTGGATTCATGTCAGTGTATGGCAAAACCAATACAGTATTGTAAAATTAAAAAATAAAATTCTTAAAAATATAAATAATTAAATAATTAAGAAATAAAAATATTATCCCTTTGCCATTAAATTGTCTTGGATCTCTTCTCAAAAATCAACTGATCATGACTGCAAGATATTATTTCTGTTCCCTCAGTTCTATTTCACTGCTCTCTACCTGTATCTAATGTTGGTATCATATTCTATTGAGTGTAGTTTGTAATAAGTTTTTAAATTGGAAAGTTAGAATCCTGAAATTTTGTACTTCTTTTTCAAGATTCTTTGACTATTCGGGATCCCTCCTTTCCATCTCATGTAGAAATTACAAAACATTATTGAAAAAAAATTACCTCACAACTAAATAAATGGAAAGACAGACTTCATGTTTTTAAGAGGCCTGCTGCTGCTGCTGCTGCTCCTGCTAAGTTGCTTCAGTCGTGTCCAACTCTGTGCGACCCCATAGACGGCAGCCCACCAGGCTCCCCCGTCCCTGGGATTCTCCAGGCAAGAACACTGGAGTGGGGTGTCATTTCCTCCTCCAATGCGTGAAAGTGAAAAGTGAAAGTGAAGTCGCTCAGTCATGTCCGACTCTTAGCGACCCCATGGACTGCAGCCTACCAGGCTTCTCCATCCATGGGATTTTCCAAGCAAGAGTACTGTAGTGGGGTGCCATTTTTAAGAGGCCAGTACACCCCAAATCAACCCACAGATGAAGCTCAACCCCAATGAAAATCTCAGTGACCATTTTTTGTAGAAATTTAATCCTAAAACTCATATGGGGTATGTGTGTTGGGGGAGGAGGGTTAGACTAAGTTTGCTTAAGAATACATTTATGAAAACCAGTATATATAATTTGATGGCTATAAACTGACCTCTTCTGAGATAAAATGCATGTCAATAGGTGTTGTTTGTCAATTGGTTGACCCAATGATTGCAATTAACTTCAGTTAAGCACCGACTGAGTGCTTGCTACTTGCCACTGACATCCTCGGTGTTGAGATAAACTGATGCATTTAGATTTCCAGTGGTGAAAGGAAACATTAAGTGCATAAGAGGCATAAACAGTTTTCAGTTAGTGCTAATTCTGACAAAAAGTAAAGAAGAGAGAAGTGAAGCAGAGACTTACTGAGGGGTGGCAGTGGGGGGCCGGCCTCTGGGAGGAGATGATGGGTGAGTCAGACTCACAGCGACCCAGGGCAAAATTATTCCAGGAGGAGGAGCCCCTGCAGAAACTCAGCTGCTTATTCCATCACACTCGACCTGGAATTTCTTCTCAGAAACAGAGGTGAGGATATACCTTTAGATGACGTATTTATTTCAGTTTAAATCTTCTGGAAAAGAAAGTCCAAGAGAACAGGATATTCCTCCAAGAAATGAAAACAGTTTTGTTTCTAGAGAAGCCTCTTGATTGTCCTTATGGGAAGCACTGGGAAAAATACATATATTTAGCTGAGATTCACTTTGGGGACATGAAATAAATGCCACAATTTACTTATAGGATCAAATTTAATGGCTGTCAGAGATTCACTTGAATGAATGTTTTATTGCATTTCATTTTAAGGCTAATTTAGCTGAGATAGTTCTTATTTAATCAGAAATATCCATTCTCATTAATAATATATGTTCTTGTTATAAAGTACTTTTTGCCTTTTTTCCTCCCAAGTCTATTCTAATTAAGGTTTACCCAATTTTATGAAATTTAATGAAAAATATAGATGCTATTCCTCTAGTTGGAATTCTTCTTCTGGGAGAGTGGAATAGAGCCATGTTTGTGACTAATTCCAGTGATTCAGAATTCTGACCCAAATCAGACCTTTGGGGGTTCAATCTCTACATTTCATAAAATGCAACTTCCTATTTCTAGAGAATAAAAGGCTTTGAAAGTCACAGGGAAATGGCTCAAAAGGCATCCAGGACTTGAAATAGCTTTAACAAACTCTGCTTGATGAGTTAAGTGTAAAGGAATCAGAAACATATGGCTCACATTCCCCTTAAAATACACATAGGTTAACAGTGAAGAAGAAAAGCGGCTGGCCCAGTGCGGCTTGGGTTTTTTCGAACCGAAAACACTTGAAAAATAGTTCAAGATGGTTAATGGACCTCAAAGTGAGCCCGGGAACTGTTCTAGATTCCACAAACAGTGTCGACTAGAGAGGTAGAAAGAAGAGAAAGGGAGGGAAGGGAGGGAGGGAAGGAAGAGAGAAAGAGAGAGAAAGGAGGAGAGAGAGAGAGGGAAGGAGAGAGAGAAAGGACCAAGAACAGGCAGGCTTGAATGTGTCTGCGAAGCACAGAGGAACCCTTTGGATCCACCACCAAGGGAGCTCACATTTCTGGGCCCTGATTCCCGGCGCGGTCATCCTAAGTCACGGCTCTGGAAAGATCCCTCCTCCTCCTTCCCATGGCCACCACCATCATGTCCCCCTCACAATAGAAAAAAAAAAAAAGATGGAATCAACATTTCTCAGCATTTCTAAAGCTCTGTCCTTTAAGGGATTGTTATAATTCCATCTCATTTAGGAAATGAGGTGTTTGGATACATTGCATTCCCAGGCTTAAATTACTGTGTCATTCTTGTTGATACAATGAACAATTTCACCTCACATTGTGTCCTAGGAAATTACAATTCCTGCATCCAAGGGCTTGCTGGAGAGCCAGCCGGAGCCCAGGCTCTGAGCAGAGAGGGCCAGCATTAGTCAGAGCCCACGAGCCAGGCCTCCTGGCTGCAGCAGGAAGCATCTTAACCCCTGACCCCTCCGCCCCCCACCCTTGGTCTCCTCAGGCCCGCTCAGGGGGAGCTGGCACCCACTGCAAGGAGGTGCCCACAGCCGGGTGCACCAGAAGCCCGGGTGCCCATGGCGGCATGGAGCTCCCGAGACCCCAGGTGAGCTGCTGGAAGCCCCAGGCAGCGCCATCGCTCCTCGGTGATGCTCACTTCAGAGGAGGTGTGCCCCACACTGTGCTTCTTTAAAATGCTTGCGTTTAGAGTCATCATCCAGCAGCTTCCCAGGTGGCTCAGCGGTAAAGGATCCACTTGTCAAGGCAGGAGATGGAGGAGACACAACTTCGATCCCTGGGTCGGGAAGATCCCCTGAAGGAGGGCGAGACAGCCCACTCCAGTCTTCTTGCCTGGAGAATCCCGTGGACAGAGGAGTCTGGAGGGCTGCAGTCCATGGGGTCACAAAAGAATGGGACAGAACTTAGCAAGTAAGCAATAACCACAAAGTCATCATCTCCTTTCCGTTTCCACAACCACAGCCATAACTCCAGGGCCCTATCCATACCGATCACACATGCTGGGAAAGGTGGCCTCAAGCATGCAGTTTCTGAACTCCGACTCAGCCACATGAGAAGGAGATTTGGGCCTGGACCGCTTCCTTGAATGTATGCATGCTAAGTCCTTTCAGTCCTGTTCAACTCTGTGAGACCCCATGGACTGCAGCCCACCAGGCTCCTGTGTCCATGGGATTCTCCAGGCAAGAATACCAGAGTGGGTTGTCATTTCCTTATCCCGGGGATCTTCCTGACGCAGGGATCGAACCCGGGTCTCCTGCGTTGGGAGGCAGGTTCTTTCCCACTGAGCCCCCAGGGAAGCCCCACACAACCACCGCGTGGTACTCAGGGTAAAACATCCTGCATCAACCACAGCTCATCGTCCTCGCCACATTGGCCAGATGCATACGTGGTCCGCAGTGGGAGGCCAAACAGAACTTACACCGCAGGCTGACTGAGTCGCTATATTTAAGGACTAAGGAGACGGAATAAAGGAAAGCAGCCCTGAATATTAATTGGAAGGATTGATGCTGAAGCTGTTGCTCCAATACCGATGTGAAGTATTGATTCATTAGAATCAAGCCAACTGATGCAAAACGCTGATTCATTGGAAAAGACTCCACTGCTGGGAAAGACTGGATGGCACCCCTGGCTCCATGGAGAGGAGTTTGAGAAAACTCCGGGAGATGGCGGAGGGCAGAGCAGCCTGGCCCGCTGCCGTCCATGGGGCCGCAGAGAGTCGGACCCGACTGAGCGCCTGAGCAACAAGCACAGGACAGACACCTACCAAGATCTCAGTGAGAGGGTGAGGTGACGCAGCAGCGACGAGGCCTGCATCCCACGGAGAGGCCAGCCAAGCCCTCACCGAGTGCCACCACCACTAGGACAGGCGCGCTCCCTCTCAGCTGGGTGGGAAAGCAGCGTTAGAGTCAACATCTATAAGCCCTTCTTTACAAAAAGACTGGCATAAAGTTAAGATTTAAAAAACAAGCAATCTGTCTGATAAGCAAGAAAACACTTCAGCAACATAAGTAAACCCTCAGATTACGCAGATACTGGGCTCCATACGTTGGAACATTAAGATAACTATCTTAAGTACACTAAATAAAACAGACGAAAAGAGGACAAAAAAAAAAATGAACGGCTAAAAAGAGAATTTAATAATTTGAATCTGAAAAAAGGAATCAAAAGCACCTTATAGAGTCAAAAGCTACAACATCTGGAATAACTCATTAGGGCAGTCTAGACAATGCAAAAAAATAGTAATTACCCAAACTGGAGAAGAGGAAAAAAAGGAAGCAACATAGAAGAGAAGAAAATGCACACAAAAACATTCAAACTGTAGAACTGTAGCTTCCTCGGAGCTAAACTACAATATGGAAAGAGGACCAACTTGAAAAAATGATGCCAATAAAATCTGAAACGGATGAAAGCGATTAAATGACAGATTCAGACATCTGAAAACACCAAAATGAGATAAGCAGTCTCCTTCCTTCTGTCTCTCTCTCTACCTCACACACACACACACACACACACACACACACACATACACACACACACCAGTATGGCAAGCTTCCGTTAAAAGTAAAAAACAAAAAGAAGTTTTAAAAGCCAGAGAAATAAGAAACATTACCTAAAAAGGAGAAAAATTATCCTCAACAAAATATTTAAAAAGCCAGAAGATAATGTAAGATACTTATAGCTTTTTCAGAAAAAGTAAACAAAACCAAAGATACCAGCCCAGACTTTCATACTAAGTAAAAATACAAAATACAGACTTTTTCAGAAAAACAACAGCTGAAATAATGCATTAAAAGCAACCCACAGTATAAGACCTTCTAAAAGAAGTTCTTGAAACCGAGGGAAATGGTTCAAGATGAAAGCACGGAAAAGCAAGGGAGGAGGCGGGAAGGCTGACTGTGCAGGTGAGTGCAAAGGAGCACCGGCTGCCGGAGGCAACCGCCACGCGCGGAAGCGAGACACAACAACACAGCACAACAGACAGACAGAACAGGACGGATGGAGCTCCTGGCCTGTTTACTAAGTCACTCCAGCCGTGTCCAACTCTGTGCAGCCCCATAGATGGCAGCCCACCAGGCTCCCCCGTCCCTGGGATCCTCCAGGCAAGAACACTGGAGTGGGTTGCCATTTCCTTCTCCAACGCATGAAAGTGAAAAGTGAAAGTGAAGTCACTCAGGCATGTCCAACTCTTAGCGACCCCATGGACTGCAGCCCGCCAGGCTCCTCCGTCCATGGGATTTTCCAGGCAAGAGTACTGGAGTGGGGTGCCATTGCCTGGACTGTTTGGAAAGTGGTTAAAATGATACATTAAGCAAAAAATGTCATGAAGGCAAGGATGCACGGTTTAACTCTAGAATAATCACTAAAAATTGACCAACTTAACGTAGTTGACAAACAAAAAACTGCATTTGGCAACTGCAGAGCTTCTTCAGGTGCAAACAGAACCGTTAACGTGATAGATCAAGATGTGAGCACAGAAGCAAGTCTCAACAAATGTCAAAGGATTAACAATCAAGCAGAACATTTCAAAATGGTGAAGTTAAGATTAAAATTAATAACAAAGAAACATTTTGAGAATGTTTGAAAATCTCCTAAGTGTGTGAAAATAAGCAGCGTAATTCTAAATAACTCATAAATCAAAGAACAAGTGACAAGGAAAATTAGAAAATATTTTAATGAAATGATAATGAAAACATGACATATAAAAACTTATGAGATGAAGCAAAAGCAGTCCTAAGAGAGAATTTAGTGCCTTCAAATAAATATACTAGAGAAGAAAAAAAAAAAAGCAAAATTAATGATCTGAAGTACCATGAAGCTAGAAAAAGAATAGCCCAATAAATACAACGAGAGTGGAAGGAAGGAAATAGAAAAGCAGAAAGTGATTAAATAGAAAACAATCTTACAATAGAGAAAGTCAACAAAGCTAAAAGTTTTCCCCCCGGAAATGTTAATAAAAATGATGAAACAGTTACAAGATTGATCAAGGGGGGGAAGATACAAAGCACAAGCTACTAACGTCAGGAATGAAAAAAAGACATCACTACAGATCTTACAGATACGGGTAACAACAGTAAGAGGATAACTGTGAACAACTTTATGCCAATAAAACCAGCAATAAAGTAAAACTAAAACATTCATTAAATCACAGCCTGTGTGTGCCTGTCCTAATTACGTCAGTCGTGTCCTATTCTTTGTGACCCCATGGACTGGGGCCTGCCAGGCTCCTCTGTCCGTGGGGTTCTCCAGGCAAGAATCTTGCAGTGGGTTGCCATTTCCTTCTCCAGGCGATCTTCCCAACCCTGGGATCAAACCCTTATCTCTCGTGTCTCCTGTATTGGCAGGCGGGTTCTTTACCACTGGCAGCACCTGGAAGCCCAATCACAACCGATCAAACCTATAAAAGAAACAAACAGAAAATCTGAATTAAGTGTGCCATTATAAATACTTCCCACAAAAAGGATCCAGGCCCAGAGCAATGCACTAGTTAATTTACCCAAACATTTAGAGATAAAACAAGAAGGAAATACTACCAAATTGAATCAATAGTTAGAAAAGGAATAATACACTAAGTCCAAGTGAGGTTTTGTCTAGATAGGCAAGAGCATATTAAATCCAAAACTTGATGCAATTAAATCCACTACACTGAGTAGAAAAATTATGTAATCATGTTAATAGACACAGAAAAAAAGATTCGACAAAATTTTACACAAATATGTATATTTTAAAAACTCATGGAAAACTAGAAATAGCAGAAAGCTTATTTGAATGGATAAAATATCCACACACAAAAACCAAACGTTATATTCAATGGTAACTATGGAGACTGTCTCTTATACACATCTAGATGTGTATAAGAGACAGAAGCAAGGGAGGAGGCGGGAAGGCTGACTGTGCAGGTGAGTGCAAAGGAGCACCGGCTGCCGGAGGCAACCGCCACGCACGGAAGCGAGACACAACAACACAGCACAACAGACAGAGAGAACAGGACGGATGGAGCTCCTGGCCTGTTTACTAAGTCACTCCAGTCGTGTCCGACTCTGTGCAGCCCCATAGATGGCAGCCCACCAGGCTCCCCCGTCCCTGGGATCCTCCAGGCAAGAACACTGGAGTGGGTTGCCATTTCCTTCTCCAACGCATGAAAGTGAAAAGTGAAAGTGAAGTCACTCAGGCATGTCCGACTCTTAGCGACCCCATGGACTGCAGCCCGCCAGGCTCCTCCGTCCATGGGATTTTCCAGGCAAGAGTACTGGAGTGGGGTGCCATTGCCTGGACTGTTTGGAAAGTGGTTAAAATGATACATTAAGCAAAAAATGTCATGAAGGCAAGGATGCACGGTTTAACTCTAGAATAATCACTAAAAATTGACCAACTTAACGTAGTTGACAAACAAAAAACTGCATTTGGCAACTGCAGAGCTTCTTCAGGTGCAAATAGAACCGTTAACGTGATAGATCAAGATGTGAGCACAGAAGCAAGTCTCAACAAATGTCAAAGGATTAACAATCAAGCAGAACATTTCAAAATGGTGAAGTTAAGATTAAAATTAATAACAAAGAAACATTTTGAGAATGTTTGAAAATCTCCTAAGTGTGTGAAAATAAGCAGCGTAATTCTAAATAACTCATAAATCAAAGAACAAGTGACAAGGAAAATTAGAAAATATTTTAATGAAATGATAATGAAAACATGACATATAAAAACTTATGAGATGAAGCAAAAGCAGTCCTAAGAGAGAATTTAGTGCCTTCAAATAAATATACTAGAGAAGAAAAAAAAAAAAGCAAAATTAATGATCTGAAGTACCATGAAGCTAGAAAAAGAATAGCCCAATAAATACAACGAGAGTGGAAGGAAGGAAATAGAAAAGCAGAAAGTGATTAAATAGAAAACAATCTTACAATAGAGAAAGTCAACAAAGCTAAAAGTTTTCCCCCCGGAAATGTTAATAAAAATGATGAAACAGTTACAAGATTGATCAAGGGGGGGAAGATACAAAGCACAAGCTACTAACGTCAGGAATGAAAAAAAGACATCACTACAGATCTTACAGATACGGGTAACAACAGTAAGAGGATAACTGTGAACAACTTTATGCCAATAAAACCAGCAATAAAGTAAAACTAAAACATTCATTAAATCACAGCCTGTGTGTGCCTGTCCTAATTACGTCAGTCGTGTCCTATTCTTTGTGACCCCATGGACTGGGGCCTGCCAGGCTCCTCTGTCCGTGGGGTTCTCCAGGCAAGAATCTTGCAGTGGGTTGCCATTTCCTTCTCCAGGCGATCTTCCCAACCCTGGGATCAAACCCTTATCTCTCGTGTCTCCTGTATTGGCAGGCGGGTTCTTTACCACTGGCAGCACCTGGAAGCCCAGTCACAACCGATCAAACCTATAAAAGAAACAAACAGAAAATCTGAATTAAGTGTGCCATTATAAATACTTCCCACAAAAAGGATCCAGGCCCAGAGCAATGCACTAGTTAATTTACCCAAACATTTAGAGATAAAACAAGAAGGAAATACTACCAAATTGAATCAATAGTTAGAAAAGGAATAATACACTAAGTCCAAGTGAGGTTTTGTCTAGATAGGCAAGAGCATATTAAATCCAAAACTTGATGCAATTAAATCCACTACACTGAGTAGAAAAATTATGTAATCATGTTAATAGACACAGAAAAAAAGATTCGACAAAATTTTACACAAATATGTATATTTTAAAAACTCATGGAAAACTAGAAATAGCAGAAAGCTTATTTGAATGGATAAAATATCCACACACAAAAACCAAACGTTATATTCAATGGTAACTATGGAGAATCTTCCCCAATAGCAAAAATGAAATAATGACTTCACTATTTATAGTCAATATTGAAAGAGCAGTCTTGTCTACTTCAATAAAATGAGAAAAGAAATGTTTGAAATAATTATTATAAAGCCATAGCTATTAATACAAGATAAGACTGGCATAAGTACAGAAGGGTACTGATTCAGACCCACCCATATACGCTCTAGGATTAAAACGAAGCCAGAACTTCGCTGGTGGTCCAGCGGCCAAGCTCCGCGCTCCCAACGCAGGGGGCCTGGGTTCGATCCCTAGTGAGGGAACTAGATTCCACGTGTTGTGACTAACACTCAGCCCAGCCAAATAGCTAAACAGAAGTGAATACTAAAGAACAAAGCCAGCACTGCAGTGCAGGGGAAGAAGGGTGGCCCTGGCACCGCACGGCGCTGGGTCAGCTGGACTGTGGACAGAATGCGTCACCCCAGAAGTTGGAGACCTCGGGGCTGCTGTGACCCGCCTTGTCCTTGTTATTGTTACACCAGCCAAGCCCATGGCGCAGTCCCTGCCACCCAGGATTTGCAGCTCACATGAGACCCGAGGTTGCTAAACAATCTTTTTCCTTTTTTTTTTTTTGTATCAGGATGAACATATGGTGGTCTTTTCTACACTCTTAATCTAAAATTCCAAATCCGACCACACAGAAGCACGTCAACCACAGAGTTCTATTCAGGGTTACTCAAGAAACGGCCTGAGTACCTGCAGTATTCTGTTATGAATCTGGCATGAAAGGACCGAAGGAAGGGAATGGCATCAAACAGATGCACAGAAAGTGAGTAATATTCGTCTCGCCAACTTAGACTTCACAGGGAATGCAAAAAAAAAAAAAAAAAACAGGGGGTGGGGGGAAGCAATTTGTTGAAATTCCATGAGTTTGGATTCAATCTGAACCATATGTAGCTCCAGATTAGGTCATATTCTCATGAAAAAATTACTAATTTTGTCCTCAATTTTTTCTGCTGCTCAGTATTTCCATGATCTCTTATTAGCTGATCTCACGCATTATTTATTTGGTCTGTATTACTCAAAAGATAAGGGACTTCAATTAAAGTCCTTGGAGTTTCTGCAAGGTGTATGGAACTCAGCTACCTGGGTGCTAGCGGGAGGTGAGAGAGTCAGGTACAATGGAGCACAGACTCTGGAATAGGACTGCCTGGATGTGAAGTCTCCTTCAAAGCAGTATGATCTTGGGAAAGTTACTTCTCTCTGTGCCTCAGTTTTCTTACCTATAAAAAGGGCTTAATAATAGTATCTCCTTCATTGGGCTGTTGTGTGGATTCAGCATTAAAGAGGAAGGTATGTAATACAGTACCCAACAGATGATCACTGCTGTAAAGATGTGAGTTACCATTCCTTCTATAAAAGAACCTACAGAAAAATTCTTGCATTCTAAACTGCATTGGTTTGGGCTTACTGTCCAGTCAGTCAGTTCAGTCACTCAGTCGTGTCTGACTCTTTGTGACCCCATGGACTGCAGCACACCAGGCCTCCCTGTCCATCACCATCTCCCAGAGTTCACTCAAACTCATGTCCATCGAGTCAGTGATGCCATCCAACCATCTCATCCTCGGTCATCCCCTTCTCCTCCTGCCTCCAATCTTTCCCAGCATCAGAGTCTTTACAAATGAGTAGGCTCTTTGCATCAGGTGGCCAAAGTAGAAGCATCAGCTTCAGCATCAGTCCTTCCAATGAATATTCAGGACTGATCTCCTTTAGGATGGACTGGTTGGATTTCCTTGCAGTCCAAGGGACTCTCAAGAGGGCTTGCTGTTAACTGTATGTTAACCTGAGCTTTTCATATATTGTGATTTGGAACAAATCACTTGTTTTCCCATTAACAGAAAGCAAACAGCACTTGCTGGTTTCCTGTCAGAGACCCACCGGGAAGAAGAGGCAGAAGGGGACAGTGGTAAGACGGGGGTTTGGAGTTGGTAACTGTGGTTTTGGGGGTTTAAGACTTATCTATTCTTTGGCTGTGGGTCTCTGCTGCTGCAGTGGACGTTCTGTAGCTGCGGTGAGCGGGGGTCACTCTTCGTTGCTGTGAGTGGGCTCCTCATGGTGGTCGTTCTCCTGTCGCAGAGTACAGGCCCTGGGTGCACAGGCGTTGGCAGTGAGGACACATGGGCTTAGTTGCCCACGGCGAGTGGGAACTTTTCAGATCAGGGCTCGAACTGGTGAACCCTGCATTGCAAGGTGGATTCTCAACCACTGGACCACCAGGGAAGACCCCTGTGATCTTGTTTTAAAACTCCTCCTCCACCAGCTGAGGGCTGAAGAATCGATGCTTTTGAACTGTGGTGTTGGAGAAAACTCTTGAGAGTCCCTTGGACTGCAAGGAGATCCAACCAGTCCATCCTAAAGGAGATCAGCCCTGGATGTTCATGGGAAGGACTGATGTTGAAGCTGAAACTCCAGTACTTTGGCCACCTGATGTGAAGCATGGACTCACTGGAAAAGACCCTGATGCTGGGAAAGATTGAAGGCAGGTGGAGAAGGGGGTGACCGAGGATGAAATGGTTGGATGGNGGCACCGCACGGCGCTGGGTCAGCTGGACTGTGGACAGAATGCGTCACCCCAGAAGTTGGAGACCTCGGGGCTGCTGTGACCCGCCTTGTCCTTGTTATTGTTACACCAGCCAAGCCCATGGCGCAGTCCCTGCCACCCAGGATTTGCAGCTCACATGAGACCCGAGGTTGCTAAACAATCTTTTTCCTTTTTTTTTTTTTGTATCAGGATGAACATATGGTGGTCTTTTCTACACTCTTAATCTAAAATTCCAAATCCGACCACACAGAAGCACGTCAACCACAGAGTTCTATTCAGGGTTACTCAAGAAACGGCCTGAGTACCTGCAGTATTCTGTTATGAATCTGGCATGAAAGGACCGAAGGAAGGGAATGGCATCAAACAGATGCACAGAAAGTGAGTAATATTCGTCTCGCCAACTTAGACTTCACAGGGAATGCAAAAAAAAAAAAAAAAAACAGGGGGTGGGGGGAAGCAATTTGTTGAAATTCCATGAGTTTGGATTCAATCTGAACCATATGTAGCTCCAGATTAGGTCATATTCTCATGAAAAAATTACTAATTTTGTCCTCAATTTTTTCTGCTGCTCAGTATTTCCATGATCTCTTATTAGCTGATCTCACGCATTATTTATTTGGTCTGTATTACTCAAAAGATAAGGGACTTCAATTAAAGTCCTTGGAGTTTCTGCAAGGTGTATGGAACTCAGCTACCTGGGTGCTAGCGGGAGGTGAGAGAGTCAGGTACAATGGAGCACAGACTCTGGAATAGGACTGCCTGGATGTGAAGTCTCCTTCAAAGCAGTATGATCTTGGGAAAGTTACTTCTCTCTGTGCCTCAGTTTTCTTACCTATAAAAAGGGCTTAATAATAGTATCTCCTTCATTGGGCTGTTGTGTGGATTCAGCATTAAAGAGGAAGGTATGTAATACAGTACCCAACAGATGATCACTGCTGTAAAGATGTGAGTTACCATTCCTTCTATAAAAGAACCTACAGAAAAATTCTTGCATTCTAAACTGCATTGGTTTGGGCTTACTGTCCAGTCAGTCAGTTCAGTCACTCAGTCGTGTCTGACTCTTTGTGACCCCATGGACTGCAGCACACCAGGCCTCCCTGTCCATCACCATCTCCCAGAGTTCGCTCAAACTCATGTCCATCGAGTCAGTGATGCCATCCAACCATCTCATCCTCGGTCATCCCCTTCTCCTCCTGCCTCCAATCTTTCCCAGCATCAGAGTCTTTACAAATGAGTAGGCTCTTTGCATCAGGTGGCCAAAGCAGAAGCATCAGCTTCAGCATCAGTCCTTCCAATGAATATTCAGGACTGATCTCCTTTAGGATGGACTGGTTGGATTTCCTTGCAGTCCAAGGGACTCTCAAGAGGGCTTGCTGTTAACTGTATGTTAACCTGAGCTTTTCATATATTGTGATTTGGAACAAATCACTTGTTTTCCCATTAACAGAAAGCAAACAGCACTTGCTGGTTTCCTGTCAGAGACCCACCGGGAAGAAGAGGCAGAAGGGGACAGTGGTAAGACGGGGGTTTGGAGTTGGTAACTGTGGTTTTGGGGGTTTAAGACTTATCTATTCTTTGGCTGTGGGTCTCTGCTGCTGCAGTGGACGTTCTGTAGCTGCGGTGAGCGGGGGTCACTCTTCGTTGCTGTGAGTGGGCTCCTCATGGTGGTCGTTCTCCTGTCGCAGAGTACAGGCCCTGGGTGCACAGGCGTTGGCAGTGAGGACACATGGGCTTAGTTGCCCACGGCGAGTGGGAACTTTTCAGATCAGGGCTCGAACTGGTGAACCCTGCATTGCAAGGTGGATTCTCAACCACTGGACCACCAGGGAAGACCCCTGTGATCTTGTTTTAAAACTCCTCCTCCACCAGCTGAGGGCTGAAGAATCGATGCTTTTGAACTGTGGTGTTGGAGAAAACTCTTGAGAGTCCCTTGGACTGCAAGGAGATCCAACCAGTCCATCCTAAAGGAGATCAGCCCTGGATGTTCATGGGAAGGACTGATGTTGAAGCTGAAACTCCAGTACTTTGGCCACCTGATGTGAAGCATGGACTCACTGGAAAAGACCCTGATGCTGGGAAAGATTGAAGGCAGGTGGAGAAGGGGGTGACCGAGGATGAAATGGTTGGATGGCATCACTGACTTGATGGGCATGAATCTGAGCAAACTCCGGGAGACAGTGAAAGACAGGGAAGCCTGGCATGCTGCAGTCCACGGGGTGGCAAAGAGTGAGACACGACTTCGCAGCTGAACAGTAACAACATTGCAATGAGTGATTTAATTCATCTTTGACATGGAGACACGGTATTATCAGTTTCCTCAGATAGTCAGGAGGGTGGAACCAGATGATGTCTCCACATTACTTACAGAGTATTTAATGTACTAACGAAGTCATGGGCACTATAGCATTCTTACATTATTAGTGTCACTCAGATCCCAAGATAGAAGCCTTTGAAACACCTGGCAACAAATACATCCTAACAATTCAAAATTAAATTATTATTTTTTCATCTTTACAACAAAGACTTTGCTTCTTTCAAGTTGGGGTTGAGTTTACTCCAGACTCATGAGTCTTCATCCAATTAAAATACTCATGGGAAAAATGCTGAGGCTCTTCACTGACAACACCAGGAATGTATGAACTTCACATAATATCATATACACATAATATCATATACACAAAATATGTGTGCCTGAACCCAACGCTCTTTCAATGCTGCATGCCGTTCACTTGCCTCAAGATTTATGAGCTATTCTTGGAGAGGATCAAAGTTGAAGTTTTGTGTAAAATCGTGAAAATCAGTCTCATGACTCTGTGACTTTTGACTTTCTCAAAAGGGCAGCTCTGTACCGCTATCACTTTCCCGTGACTCTGCTGACACCAGTACATAGCCCAGGAGTGTTACTACTTGTCTGTGAAAAAAATAATTAAAACTAAACAAAAATAAAACCTCACAGAGCTGAGTTCCATGGGCTGCTTACACTGTAGATGATCAAGAGTGAGAGGGAAGAAGAAAAACAAGCTTCACAGTTTGAAACGGAGTTAATTAGCAATGAAAGTTGGAATGGAATGGAATGGAAAAGTCAGCTGGACATACCCAGGGCCGCCCTGAGAAGGGTGTCCAAACACCCCTGAGTGTCTCTCCAACTAGTCTCTAGCTGGTCATTAGCACCTGATTCCCTGGTAAGGACACATTGGTGGCTCATCAGTAAGACCAGAAGCTCTACAGACAGTTATAAATCATGAAAGGGGAGATTTACTTGAAAGAGTAAGCCAGAATGGCCTCCAGGAATTTCTGAAGCATCCCACTGGAGCAAGCAGTGAAATCCAGTTGTTGTTAGCAGCACACAAAGGGCCTCAAGGAAAGCAATCAGGGGGAAAAAAATTATAAGGTAGTGGGTATACTGGCTCAGACCCAGTAACATAAGACATTCATTACGCCGAGACACTGTAATTCTCCAAACACCCCTTAAATCTCTCGGCTGTTTAATATAAGATGAGAGTAAAGGTTCAGGTCAATAAAATTATCAGCTATTTCCATATCCAAAAAGCAGGAAAGGTTTACCAGTGGAAAAACGTAGAGGTTAACCATGAACTTTTTTAGTAAACAATTTAGCTGCACGTTATTCCACGCGAAAGCCTCCCATCATCAGCAAATGCGGCATTTCCAGCAGTCAGGACACGCTGGGGCCCTCACAGGTTCAAGCGTCAGCCGCCACTCGCCAATAGGATTGGTTATCTGGAGGATGAGTGCTGTATAACCACAGGCAGAGGCTCAGAGGCCAACTCCAGTTAAGCCTGATAATAGTTTTTGACATTTAGAGACATTTTATCCTTCAGAACTCTTGGAGAGCTGAACTGCTTGCCTGAATCTGCTGTTTCTGTGGAGACGCAGAGGAGATTTTAAGGTGTTAATCCTTGCTGACCTCTTTCGTGTTTCAAAAGGTTGACTCTTCCCCTAAAAATTCAGCCGAGCTAAGTGGCCAGCTGTTCTCTAGCCGCACTTAGATTTTCATCTCACAGTGCTTCAGCGGTCTCCCCAGTGAGCTACTGCTACTCCAGAAAGTGTCCAAGAGAATTCACAGTGAGTAAGGAAAGAAGTTATTCGAGCCTGTATGTAGATTTATTTTCAGTCTAAGAATAAGAAGGAAACAAGTTTCAGCAGCTGTCAGAGTACAGAGGGGTGTTGGGACTATCCTGATGCCCCTGTATCAGAAAGTGCTGAGCCCAGCGAGGAGATTGTGGAGTCCCAGAGAAAGAGGCAGCTCTCCCAGCGGTGGAGGAGGCAGCCAGCCTCATCTTCGGTGCTTCCATCCTACGTTATCCTATCGCTGCTCACGTGCACTCAGTTCACCGGAATTACTGATTCCATGAGCTAGTTTTAACTAATTTTCGCAAAATGGACAAAGGGCTTATACGGTTCATACAAAGCAGGTATGGCTTGGAAACACAAGAACAGAACAGGGACCAACGGCAGAGACGCAACAGAGTTGTTGTTCCGTCGCTAAGTCATGTCTGACTCTTTGTGACCCCATGGACTGCAGGATGCCAGGCTTTCCTGTCCTGCACCATCTCCTGGAGTTTGCTCAATGATCCATGTCCATTGAGTCAGTGATGCCATCCAACCATCTCATCCTCTGTCATCCCCCTCTCCTCCTGCCCTCAGTCTTTCCCAGCATCAGGGTCTTTTCTAGTGAATCAGCTCTTGGCACTGGGTGGCCAAAGTACTGGAGCTTCAGCTTCAGCATCAGTCCTTCCAGTGAATATTCAGGATCGGTTCCCTTTAGGATTGACCTGCTTGATCTCCTTGAAGCTCAAGGGACTCTCAAGAGTCTTCTCTAACACCACAAATTGAAAGGATCAGTTTTTCAGCACTCAACCTTCTTGATGATCCAACTCTCACAACTGAACGTGACTGCTGGAAAAAACCCATAGCTTTGACTATGTGCACTTTTGTCAGCAAAGTGATGTCTCCATGTTTTAATATGCTGCCTAGGTTTGTCATAGCTTTCCTTCAAGGGGAAAGTGTCTTTTAATTTCATGGCTGCAGTCAAACTCTGCAGTGATTTTGAAGCCCAAGAAAAGCAGCTCCGTCACTGCTTACACCTTTTCTCCTTTTATTTGCCTTGAAGAGACGGGACTGGATGCCATGACCTTAGCGTTTTGAATGTTGAGTTTCAAGCCAGTTTTACTGACTTCTGAAGCCAGACTCTCGACACTACCCGGTACTAAGTCGGTGAGTTTGGGGAAGTTACTTCATCACACTGTGTTATCAGTCTCTTCCTGTCACTTCCTGAAAAACTGCCATCCCCACAGCAGCGTGTGTGTTGGGCAAATTAAATGAGTAAAGCCTGCAGTTAATGCTTAAAAAAAAAAATAGCTCCTATCAATATCCTTCTAATAAGGATAAGGCAAAAACACTGATGATCTAATCAGGTTTGATCACGGGAAATTATCAAGCCACTCTCATTAACCATAATGAAACAATCACAAGAATAAAAAACAATAAGAAAAAACAAACCTCTAAGTTTGAGGCACGTGACATCATTAATAGCACCTGCTGCTGCTGCTGCTGCTGCTGCTAAGTTGCTTCAGTCGTGTCCGACTCTGTGCGACCCCACAGATGGCAGCCCACCAGGCTCCCC
>SJYX01012892.1:145203-166397 GCA_006410675.1 Oreotragus oreotragus
GGATTCTTTACCATCTGAGCCACCAAGGAAGCCCAATGGCTGAGTAGCACGCCATTGTATGTAAGTACTGGGTTGGCCAAACATTCATTTTGGTTTTTCTGTACATGTTATGGAAAAACCTGAACGAACTTTTGGGCCAGTACTACGTTCCTTTACCCACTCATCTGCTGATGGACATGGAGGTTGCTTCCATGTCTTGGCTATTGTGACTGGCACAGCTCCATTCCTGGCTCGTATTTCTCCTGGGCAAGCCTGGGCATGTTCCTCTTGCGATGGTCGATGACACACAAGGGAGCAAGCCCAGCTGTTTCAGAGCTTTCTAAACCTTTGGTTCATTCACGTCCTCTAATATTTCACTGATCAAAGCAGTCATGTAGGTAAATTGAGAGTCAAACTTATAGGAAGTTATACTCTGCCTACTTCAGTAGGAGAAACTTCAAAGTGAGATGGCAAAGTACAGGGATTCAAAGAAAAGAGAACTGAGGCCATAAATGCAATTTGTCATAAGGAGAACATGACTGGTCAGATCTTTGGAAACCCTTTCCTGAGTCTTGCCATTTATATATTTTATTGGTTTGCACCAACTGATAAGATTTAAGGTGACTATAGGGCTTTTGTGATGGTTATTGTTCAGTCACTAAGCTGTGTCCAACTCCTTGTGACCCCATGGACTGTAGCACCCCAGGCTTCCCTGTCCTCCACTGTCTCCCAGGGTTTGCTCAAACTCACATCCACTGAGAGGTGATGCTGTCCAACCATCTCATCCTCTGTCATCCCCTTCTCCTCCTTCTCTCAGTCTTTCCCAACATCAGGGTCTTTTCCAATGAGTTGGCTCTTCATATCAGGTGGCCAAAGTATTGGACGTTTAGCTTCAGCATTGATCTTTCCAATGAATATTCAGGGATGATTTCCTTTAGGATGGACTGGTTTGATCTCCATGTGGTCCAAAGGATCTCAAGAGTCTAAAAGGTACCTCAGCTAAAAAAAGATTTGGACTGAGTTCAGAGCAATTTACGTAATTAGCAAGCACTTTTTGGACAGTGTAGAACCGGCGCTGGAGAAGGATAAGCTTTGATAACGTGGCCCGTGGGGGAAGTGGGGAAGCCCAGAGCCCTGCACAGCGGGTAGACAAGGGCAGCAGAGGAGGAGGAAGCCATGCTGAGACTGAGAGGTGAGTCGGCAATAAAGAAAAAGCTCTCCTACATCTAAGTTTGGTTCAAAGACAGCCTACAGGCAGTCAGTCTTCTGTCAAACCTATCCGTCTACTGCCATTAAAATGGAAGAGCCAGTGACAGTCTCAGAGAGGGGGTCTAACTCTGCAACAGCCGAACTTTATTAAGGCAGTTTCTATGAACACTGATGCTTGCAGAGTTATGGTTTTCTCCGGGCATATGCCCCAGTAGTGGGATTGCTGGGTCACATAATACCTCTGTGTTTAGTCTTTTAAGGAACATCTATACTGTCCTCCACAGAGGCTGCATCAGTTACATTCTTACTAACAGTGTAAGAGGGCTCCTTTTTCTCCACACTCTCTCCGGCATTCCTTGTTTGTAGATTTTTGATGATGCCCACTATGACTGCTAAGAGGGAGACCCAAGAGGGAGGGCTATATGTATACACATGGCTGTTTCATGCTGTTTTACAGCAGAAACTAATACAACATTGCAACGTAATTATACTCCAACTCAAAAAATAAATAAATAAATAATGATGCTTACCTTTAAAGTTGGCTTGCTCGTATTTACCTACTTTCTCTTTGTGGCATGTGAACACACAAAGGCTAAAGTCAGTCAAAGTAAATGATAAAATGAAGACTGGACCAAGGAACTTCTGTTCATTCAGATTCTTGAATCTCTCTTGAACTGGGTTCTAAATATTTGATTCAGAAAAACCTAAACCCTGTTTGTCAACCATTCCTTTTCCCATTAAAAAAATAAAACAAAGAGGCCTCCCGTGAGTATAATGGTGGAAATTCAATCCGTATGTTTTCTGATTCTTTTACACTTAGCTCACCAAAATATTTTGTAAGAGCTGAGCTTTTTGGTGGCCAAAGACACTTTGTGGTCCTTTTCCCCTTTGAAACAGAAAAACTGCAGTTCATCATCAGCTTGCATAAATGAAGGTTGAAGCACACTCCTAAATCTATTATCTCATAAGGTTGGACTGAACTATGAGACCAGAAATTCTGTCTTCCCGAGCTGGCTTCCTCTCCCTTGTAATTCATCCTCATACTCCAGTCCTACCTGCCTGATGCTGATCTTCTTTTCACCACTCACATCAGCATCACTGCTCTCACTGATAAGGACAAACTAAAGAAAAACAGGATCAGCCTCAGGAGTGATTCAGGAAAGGAAAGAGTAGGCTTTGGGCAAAAAGTTCCGAGAAATGTTAGAGGAAAATGAATGTTTGGGAGTGGGGTGTGATTCTGTAGCCAGATTTCAAAGGTAAAGAGTACAGTCTTCTATTCATCAAAAGTTGAAAGGAACAGCTGTGCCCAGACAGAATGCCAAAACCAAATCCACATTTATCAGAAGAACAGAGGAAGCTTTCCTTTTATTTTATGTAACTGATGTGCAGTCCTGATCGCTGAGGTGAGCAGCTTTTGCTCACAGCACATCAAGGACAGATCCAGGGAAAATACAAAGTCAGAACAGAAATCACTGTATAGACAGAAATACTAAAATCAGTAACAGAACAAGGGACCAACCAGTCAGCAAACTCAGGTCATGAGATGCTAAATTATCTGACCTTCCTGGATATGGCAACTGAAAGTTAAATGAAAATATTTACTATGAATTCACTTATTTTATGGGTTTAGCTTAGGTCAGTTGGCTTCCCTGGTGGCTCAGCAGTAAAGAATCCACCTGCAGTGCAGGAGACCTGGGTTCGATCCCTGGGTCAGGAAGATCCCCTGCAGGAGGGAAGGGCAACTCACTCCAGTATTCTTGCCTGTAAAACCCCATGGACAGAGGAGCCTGCAGGGCTGCGGTCCATGAGGTCAGAAAGAGTCAGACGTGACTGAAGCGACCTAGCATGCACTCACACCGTAACTAAAGGCAGAAAACCTGGATGATGGGTAGACAGAAGTGACCTTTTCATGTTTCTCTTGCAATGGTAGAAGACGCTCTCAGCTCTACATTCTCAGAACTCACATCATCTGTAATCTTCAGTTGCCACCTTTTGTGATATGCAGGTCTTCCATTCCATACATGGTCCTGTCCTCCACATTCAGGTAACTCTCAGCAACATGGGATAAAAGGATTCCTTTGGTTTTGACAAAAGCAGATCAGTTTCTCAAAGCTGACCAAAGTGACTTTTTTTTGCTGTTTTTCACACAAACTAATTTTGTTCATTCTAATCATAATAAAAACTAAAGCCAAAGTTTCATGCCACGAAAAAAATGGGGCCAGGCTTTTTTTCTTTTTATTGGAGTTAAACTGGTTTAAAATGCTCTGTCAGTTTCTGCTGTACAGCACAGAGGATCAGCTACCTGCAGACACAGGCCCCTCCCTCCTGGATCTCTCTCCCATCCCCCACCTGCCCTTCCTGGTCATCACCGAGCACCGGGTGCACTCCCTGAGCTACCCGGCAGCCCCGGAGAGCTATGATCCATGTGGCAGTGTGTGCATGCCAATCCTAATCTCCAATTTCATTGCACCCTCCCCTACCCCTGTGTCCACAAATTCATTCTCCACATCTACATCTCTACTTCTGCCCTACAAGCAGGCTCAGCTGTACCATCTTTAACAGCTATAGTAGAGAACTTCCCTGGTGGCTCAGATGGTAAAGCATCTGCTTACAATGCAGGAGACACGGGTTCAGTCCCTGGGTCAGGAAGATCTCCTGAAGAAGGAAATGGCAACCCACTCCAGTATTCTTGCCTGGAGAATCCCATGGATGGAGGAGCCTGGTAGGCTACAGTCCATGGAGTCGCAAAGAGTCGGACATGGCTGAGTGACTTCACTTTCTAGAGGTGATCTAATTTCATCTCAGGTGTCTTATATCTGTTTCATTTTTTATGTATTCCTGTTTATTTTTTTATTTTTCTAATTTTGTTATCATTCTGCTCTTTTTTGTTTCTTTCTTTTTTTTCCAGTTTGGTGAGGAAGCTTGAGGGAGTGGGTCTATGATCCTTTGGGGTATCTTTTCTTCCTTTTTCTTTTTAAATTTTTATTGTAGCATACCTGCCTTACAATATTGTGTTAGTTTCAGGTGTACAGCAAAGTGAATCAGTTATACAGATACATACACCCACTCCTTTTTTAGATTCTTTTCCCACATATATCATTCTGTGATCCTTTGTGACATGTCATCCACATGGAAACCAAGACTCCAGAGGTGCAAACCCACCAGAACGCAAGCACCATCTGGTTCAGAATGGTATCCGTCATGCCACGCAGAGACAGTGTTTCCCTCCTAACAAACACTCAATAACCATTTGTCATGTGAATGAATTAATCCCAAGAGAAATCTCAAGAGATCAAAAGATAAGTGTCCACAAGAGCTTCGAGACTGCTAAGTGCCCTTTACTTAAGTGCTCCCGAGTACTCGGCCATGAACATGCCAAAGCTGAGCAGCCCCCCAGCCCTCTTCACCCTGCCGGGCGTGATAGAACAGTGAGATCGTCACCACCCCGAGCGCCACATCAGTTGTGATCCTCTGGGGCTACATCTGGATTTTATCATCATCCGTAATTCTTTCACTTTCAAAATCTTCACTCATAAGCGCCTCGTCTTCCAACTTGCTTTTCCAGCCGCTTCTATGATGACAGCTTTTCAACTTCACTGGGACCTTGAGTACTCTGGACTTGCTGCTTTTCTTCAAGATCCATCCATTCCTCTCCCCAGGGTTTTCTATATCCAACTTAAACTCCTACGTACTGTTTCCTCCTTGTCCTCTCCCAAGCAAACAAGCAAGGGGAGGAGAAAAACCCACACAACAGGGTAAACACAAGCCAGTATAAATATAGAACCATTCCATTTGAACGGACCCACAGCACCGTCCAGCCATTCTGCTACAGCCCTGCTATTCAAGGTGTTGTCTGCACACCAGTAACGTCAGCGTCACCTAGGAGCTCACAGACATGAAGGTGCCTGGGTCCCATCTCAGACCTACTGACTCAGAATTTAAAACTTAAGTAAGGTAATCAGCTAATTTATATGCACATGGAAATTTAAACACTCTGCGCTGTGAGGATTCCCTGGTGGTCCAGTGATGGGAACTCTGCACTCTCACCACCAAGGGCCCAGGTCCAATTCCTGGTCGGGGAACTAAGATCCCAAAAACTGAGTGATGTGGCCAAAATTTAAAAAATAAAAAAAAAAAGTGTCCGGCCATCACCACTTGCTAACCTTCATAGCTTCCTCTGAATGTACTCAAACCTAGAAATCAATCTACTTGCAAAAGGATGCTCCCTAGAGGTAAACTAAAGGTGTGATATTCCTGATAGTACAAAGACTTACCACCTCTTCTTAGAGGTACTAACCCTCCACCTATAATGCTTAGTTCAGTGTTAGATACTTTTTCTTAACCATATTTTCATACTCTTTACACATTGCTGTAGTTACCTGAAACCTCCAGCATGATTACCACATTGTTATAAATTATTATTAAGCCACTGTACGTTAATAGTCTGTAATACTATTAGGCATATTGGGACTGACTGCCTCCACACTCCGCCCCCCAAAGAGTTGGAAGTGATTCATTTTGCAACCTTATTTTGGCATAATTCTCTTGATATCATGAGGGTCTTTGCCCCAAAAAAATTATGTAAGCAAAGTACTTTAAGTTAAAGCACTTGCTCAATCCATGTATTCCTTGAAAAAAAGCAGAGAGACCATGGGAAGGAGGAAGGAAAGAAAATGTAACATGCTTGAAAAAAAATAATCTTAGTGAACTCATGATAATCTCTGAAAATCCCTACTTACTTAAGTGCTCATTAATCAGATTTTTTTTTAAAAAGACAAACCAAAATTTTGAATTTTTCATGTGGCATCAAGTTTCCAGAGCCATACACTTTATTAAATTTTTGCATTCTTGTTTACTTTATTTACATCTTTGGGTACTCAAACGAATGCAGTCTTTCTGACAAAAGAAAGACAAAAATCATCCACAGGCATGTAGATGTCCTAGATCACCACTTAAAAGAGACCACCAGTTCAGGGTTTTTGGTTGAACCAAAGAAATGCTTAAATTTAAATCAGTTAGAAATAGATCAGAATGGAGAGCATTTTGCCCATTACATGCAGTCCATTAATTTGTACTCTGATTAACACTTTCAGAAAGAGAAAGCAGTCATGGTATCCTATCTTTCATTAGACGACTTCCTTTGTCATCTCTTGTCTTGGGACAATCTGAACTAATCTTCACCCCATGCAATGATGTTAGACAATGTTTAGATCTTTATCTCTCACATCTAATTTCAAAGATTTAATATAACACGTTATAATTTAAGAATATTAAAGGGGACCCAGGACAGAACATTTAGCTTTGACACCATATGGACATGTCCTACATTTGACTCTTAAACAGACTAGTTTTGCTACTACTAGGAGGAAAGTATTGACATGTCATTATACAGATGAGCAAATTTAACGTTGAGCCTTCTCAAGATAAAATCAAACTGAAACATGTATACTATCATGTAAGAAACGAAGCGCCAGTCTAGGATACAGGATGCTTGGGGCTGGTGCACAGGGATGATCCAGAGAGATGATCTGGGGTGGGAGGTGGGAGTGGGGTTCAGGATCGGGAGCTCGTATACACACGTGGTGGATTCATGTCAATGTATGGCAAAACCAATACAGTATTGTAAAGTAAAATAAAATAAAACTTAAATTAAAAAAAATCAAACTGAGACTGACATAGTCATGAGCAATTGGGTGATAGTTGAGAAGGTTTCTAAAACTTTTCTAGTCTGTAGAGAAGGCACTATGTGAATTCAGAACAGCAGTGTGCAGATTAGAAATAAAATGTAACAGCATAATGATGGTTAAGATTCATGCTATACAAAGAAAGACAAACACCATATGATACAGCTTATCTGTGGAATCTTAAAAAATGATACAAACTTATTTACAAAACAGAAATAGACTCGTGGATGTCGAGAACAAACGTATGATTACTGGGAAGGTGTGGGATAAATTGGGAGATTGGGATTGGCACATATACACTACAGTATGTAAAATAGATCACTAATAAGGACCTACTGTAAAGCACAAAGAATTCTACTCAGTACTCTGTGATGACCTCTACAGGAAAATAATCCTATAAAGAGTGGATATATATATATAAAACACTGACTCACTTTGCTGTATACGAGAAACTAACACAACATTCTAAGTCAACTATACTCAAGTAACATTAGAAATTAAAAAAGGACTTATGCTATAAAATGAGAGCATCTTAATTTATCACAGCTCCATCACTTACTCTGTGATATGAGTTACTGAAAATCACAGTACCTCTATATCCTCATCTACAAAACGAGACGATAATGCTACCCACATCATGACATTGCTTTGTGGATTAAAATGAATGGATGCACAGCAGGCACTTCAACAGTGCTTTGCATAAGCCTTCAATAAATGTAAGCAATATTTATGTTCATTATAACCCTGTGCCTTATGCTTAGATCAAAAGGCTAGAAGAAAAGATACCTAAATCTGTCTATAATATTCTGCAATGTCTACCATGAACGTCTACAATGATTTAAACAATTAGCCCATGCCACTCTAATAACTGGGGTGAGGTGGATGGGTGGGTACTTAGGGAAAATATTCCAGTAATCCTTCTGTACTCCAGAGGTTTGGTTTTCTTGCTTTCATATATCTTGAGATGATATTTAATAAGAAGCTTTGCCAATGGTAATCAAGCACAAAGAAAAATAATCCAGCTTATGCAACTCAGACTCACATGAGAATGATTTGTGTCAAAGAACCAACAGAATAATTTATGAGGCTTTGACTGCCAAGCAGACTGATATTCACGTTGGCTCTTCAACACCTTCTCTTTGTAGCAGAGAAGTCTGCTCAGGAAACCAAATGAAGGCCAAGCCGACTGGTGAGTAAGAGCTGGGAGAGGCTGAAGAAACAGCCCTACGCACGAAGCCTGCAGTCCTGCTGTTAAAACGTGTCTCTTTCCTGAAGGGCCATGGAGATACACTCCCTCAGTCCTTTCCAACTTGTTTCTGAGAAAGAGCCTTCGAAAAGCATTCATCAAACTCCAATCAAGGAGGCTATGACTCGAACCCTAACCTCACGTAACCCTTTAGTCTCCATGACTCCAAAAGAGCCGTGATCAGGTTTCCAAAGAGACCAGTTAATGCCTCTATTTGACATACTGTGCCATCACATATATCAGTAAATTCGTTTCATTCAACCACAAAAGGAGGAATTCCTAAGAAAGGTATACAAATGCACTATGTGTAAATGATGATGAAAATTCAACCACAGTCCTCAGCATGTCTGAGCCCATTATTATCTTCAGAAGCTCTACTAATCTTAGATTCTACAGGTGCTTCAAATTTTATCCAGAAGTTGTTGAGTTCACCCCACAAACATCCTACGTTTATTCCATTATGAACTGTGCATTCAGCAACACATCCATTTAAGAGACAAGAATCTGGAAGTCTCTACACTTGATAGGGGATGGCTCAAATGATACATTCAAAAAAAAAAAAAATGCATTCACAGACAAATTGACCAAAATAGGGTGGGAAGAGAAAGTGGTTAACACTGGCCCAATTAGGTTTCTGCATTTGACCATGTATTGGAAATATTACAAATGTTGTCCATGCTGAACCGTAAGAAAAGAAATCTGGGTAATTATTTTGAAGCTTCTTCTTAAAAAAAAAAATTACAGATGGGAATAGGCACAGAAAAGCCTGGAGAATCAACAAAATATTATGTATGTTTGTAAATATTTCCCTAAATATTATCAATCACTGAGCTGTGTCACCTCCTCATTTCTTATTCAGTCAAATATGCTAGCCACATTTCAACTAAAGATGCTTGCTTAATACTCAAATAAATCTTAATACACTACATGCGCTTGCATTTGAGAAAATCTCCAGATGCCAAATGGAGCCAACTGTTAAATAATAAATCATAATATGTGTTAGCAAACTTTCAAATTGAGCTGCTGTTCCCCTCCTCTCCCCGAATCGCAAGATTTCTCCATGTCATTGTTTTGCATATGTTTGAGGAGCACATTGTGTAATGGATAAAAAATGTGGACAAAGGTTTTGAAGTCCTTTATTTCTAAAAATAGTGCCACCACTTGAGAAATAAACATGATGTCTAGGAATGGGCTGATTTTTTACAAATATGCGGAATTTTCAAGTTGCCTTAGACGATTCAAAAATCTCCACTTACATAACACTAACCACTCTTAGAATAGTTTAAGAAACATAACACATCCAACTCTGGACAATTCATAACAAGGGCGAAAAGCCAGATCTCCTCAATCCAATATGATAAATAAGAGGACTTTGTTTTCCATAGATCCTAATACAATACAGTTGATGGAACTCAAAGAGAGACTTGAGGTTCAAGTACTTTACCATGCAATGGACCCGCTGCCAAGGCTGCACGCAGTGGGAGGGCAGGGATCTTTATGTGGTTCCACAAACTGAATGAATGTTCCCTCAGGCTCCCACATCAATAGTAAAAATGCTTTATTCCTGTCTACTTGGGTAGATTAGATATTTCCTGATGGCTGAAATCCTGCCAAGTTCATCTCTAATAAGGCCCAGGACAGGTTATCCACCAGGACCATATAGTCAAAGCTATGGTTTTTACAGTAGTCATGAACAGATATGAGAGTAGGACCACAGAGAAGGCTGAGCACTGAAGAATTGATGCTTTCTAATGTGGTGCTGGAGAAGACTCTTTCGAGTCCCATGCGTTAATAAGAGAACAAACCAGTCAATCTTAAAGGATATCAACCTGAATACTCATTGGAAGGACTGATGCTGAAGTTCAATACTTTGGCCACCTGATGTAAAGAGCCAACTCACTGGAAAAGAGCCTGATGCTGGGAAAGACTGAAGGCAAAACAAGAAGGAGACAGCAGAGAATGAGATGGTTGGATGGCATCACCAAGGCAATGGACATGAATCTGATCAAACTGTGGGAGAGAGTAGAGCTGTCCTGGCATGCTGCGGTCCGGGGGTTACAAAGAGTCAGACACAACTTAGCGACACAACAACAACCACAAAAGATGCTCTGAGTCACTTGGACCCTCTCTCCAGGATCATGCCTTCCACCCTCCATGTTCCATTTTATTCCTTATTCATTTGGGTATCTCTGTACACCCTGTTACTTTTCTCTGGAAGATGTCCCTCCCCCTCATTCTACCCACCTCCACACAGCACTCTATTCCACCTCTTTTCATGTTTATAGTAATGTGTTCACACATCTATCTCCCTGTCTCCAATTTGTGAACTCACTGATGATAGAAACTATATCAAATCTTAAATCTAGTCATCTTTACCCAGGGCTAGTGGAGATGTGTGAAAGAACAGGAGTCAGCTAAGTGAGACTCAACTAGAAATAAGGTAGTCATATACTCTAAAGTGGGCTTCCCAGATGGCTCAGTGGGTAAAGAACCCATCTGCCAATGGCAGGAGACACATGAGACTTGGATTTGACTCCTGTGTAGGAAGATCCCCTGGAGGAAGGCAGGGCAATGCACTCTAGTGTTCTTGCCTGGAGAATCCCATGGACAGAGGAGCCTGGTGAGCTACAGTCCATGGGGTCACAGTCAGACATAAATGAGCAACTGAGCAAGCACACAAATTAGTTTCGGGTGTACAGCACAGTGATTCAGTATTTTTGCAGATTATACTCCGTTACAAGAAGCTGGAATCAAGATTGTGGGAGAAATATCAATAACCTCAGATATGCAGATGATACCACCCTTACGGCAGAAAGTGAAGAGGAACTAAAAAACCTCTTAATGAAAGGGAAAGAGGAGATTGAAAAAGTTGGCTTAAAGCTCAACATTCAGAAAACTAAGATCATGGCATTCAGCCCCATCACTTCATGGCAAATAGATGGGGAAACAGTGGCAGACTTTATTTTTTGGGCTCCAAAATCACTGCAGATGGTGACTGCAGTCATGAAATTAAAAGAAGCTTACTCCTTGGAAGAAAAGTTATGACCAACCTAGACAGCATATTATAAAGCAGAGACATTACTTTGCCAACAAAGGTCCATCTAGTCAAGGCTATGATTTCTCCAATAGTCATATATGGATGTGAGAGTTGGACCATAAAGAAAGCAGAGTGCCGAAGAATTGATGCTTTTGAACAGTGGTGTTGGAGATGACTCTTGGGAATCCCTTGGACTGCAAGGAGATCCAACCAGTCCATCCTAAAGGAAATCAGTCCTGAATATTCATTGGAAGGACGGATGCTGATGCTGAAACTCCAATACTTTTGCCACCTGTTGTAAAGAGCTGACTCATTTGAAAAGACCCAGATGCTGGGAAAATTGAAGGCAGGAGGAGAAGGGGACAACAGAGGATGAGATGGTTGGATGGCATCACCAACTCAATGGACATGAGTTTGAGTAAACTCCAGGAGTTGGTGATGGACAGGGAGGTCTGGTGTGCTGTAGTCCATGGGGTCACAAAGAGTCAGACATGACTGAGTGACTGAACTGAACTGAACTCCATTTTAAGTTATGGTAATACTTATAATTCCTTGGGCTACACAGTAGGTCTTTGCTGTTTATCTGCTTTATCCGTAGTACTGTGTGCCTGTTAATCCCATACCCCTTATTTACCCTCCCCCTTTCCCCTCTGGTGGCCACGAGTTTGTTTTCTAGTCTCAGATCATTATATTAACACTGGTGATTTAGATTTCACTTAGATAAATGACCTGGAACAACACAGTCTAAGGCAAATCCCTAGAGTCTTTGGGAGCTCTGTTAATTCCATAAAACTGTGCAAAATGGGGGCAGGGGTGTTCATGAACATATTAAGAGGAAGTGGTTAGAACTCAGACCTTCAGGAAGCTCAGGAACTCAGCTAAGAGAACATAATGCATACGGCTTGAGAGGCAAATACAAGCAGTCCCACAGCTGCCCCAAGGAGTAGCTGAAAATATCTAACTTCTCAAACACAGTTAAGTTTCTCATATTCAAACATTACAATTCTGTTTGCTAAAAGCGTCTTGGAAATTCCCTTGATGTTTGCGAGACCAGATTAGCCCATGTGATGGAGCGATCACGTGATGAAAAAACAGATGAAAAACATTCTATAGAACACACTGCTAGGAAATGGATTCTATTTTCAGCTTTCAGCTTTGTCATAAGTCTTGCTTTCCCCGTGGTTACAATGACTCGTTGCCAACATCCTCTGAGGGTGACTGGGCTGAGGAAAAAAGAGGTTCACTTCCCCATGCTGACCACCAAGAAGGGCACGCTCTGTGGGAAGCCCCGGCAGGAAACATGGTTCCTTACTATGATTATTAATATTTTCTGTTTCTATTTTTTAGGTGCTGAAGGGCAAAGTCTAATTTTGAAACACACAGGAAGGAAAATGTAAGTCTTACTGTAGACGAGCCAAAGAGAGACCTCCGAGCAGAGCACACACAACTCCCGCCCTCGTGTTTCAGGGCAGTCGTGGAGACAAAGGTGTGGGCGCACGCACGTTACGCACTCACGCAATGCACACACGTTACGCACGCACGTTACGCACGCTGTCCGCAAGGGGAGGACACGCAGAGCAGGAGTGGCTTCTCTGGGCAGCTGTCGTTTTCAAGGCCGTCTCCTCCTCCTCCTCCCCATTTAAAAGAAAGGAGGTAAAAGCATTCTTTAATGAAATGCAGTTTGCTAAAAGAACACACTAAAATGTATGCAGAGGAAAAAAAATAATAAAACGCAGCTTCAAAGTACGAAGTCTGAGGACTAACGCCACACTGGAGTTTTCTGTGATGGCAGAAAAGCTGCAAGGCTGTGCTTCCTTGGAGGAGCCCCTGGGAAGCTGCCGTCCGGTCCCCCCAGACAGCCAGCGGTGAGCAGTCTTGCCAGCTCTGGGCATCAAATCAGCGCCCCGCTCACTCTGCGTCCAACCTGCTCCTCACAAAACCTACCGACGGATGAACAATCAAAGAGGGGAAACAGAAAGATGTGGAATCAGAGGGGTTTCCCCGGTGGCAGAGTGGTAAAGGACCCGCCTGCCAATGGATGATACGCGGGTTTGATCCCTGGGTCAGGAAGATCCCCTATAGGAGGACATAGAAACCCACTCCAGTGTTCTTGCCTGCAGAATCCCATGGACAGAGGAGCCTGGCGGGCTGCAGTCCATGAGGTCACAGACAGTCGGACACAACTGAGCGACTAAGTATGCACACACATGCGCTCAGTCTGACCTGGAGGCTCTAGGTTGGCGATAATGATAAAGTGGTTAATGATAAAGCCACAGCAACTGAATTGCCTTGAATCTAAAACTAGCTAGGTGTGTGACCTCAGCGAACTTCCCGAGGCTTCTATATCCTCATCAAGGAAACAAGGACACTGATGCTATCTCAGGGTTTGTATGAGGATGAAATGAGATCAGTGATATAAACAGAAGCAAGCCCCACAGAAGCTGTCCTGTACACATTAGCTGTTATTACCAATAATACTGGGGAGAGAAGACAGGTATAAAGGCAGATTCTACTTTATTAAGAAAATAAAACATGGATACAAATCACTGTAACACCTCATGGTAAATGGCCAGTAGAGCTTCAGTCACCAGAGGTCCCGCTGACTTGAAATCAAAAACAGGAGAAATCGCTAAATCAAATGTTCAGTATTTCAAAGGAGGAGTGGCATTTGGTCATAAAAAAAAAAAAATGAACATAGTAGGGATTCACCTGACACACCGAGTGTAAGGCTCTCAGTCGCCTCTGGCTCTCTGCGACCCCATGGACTGTACCCGCCAGGCCCCTCTGTCCATGGGATTCTCCAGGCAAGAACACTGGAGTGGGGTGCCGTGTCCTTCTCCAGGGGATCTGCCCAAGCCAGGTTCTGAACCAGGGTCTCCTGCATTGCAGGCAGATTCTTTACCATCTGAGTCACCAGGGAAGCCTGACACATACTATAGATTACTGAGTAAAAAGCACTCGAGAATCCATACGCTCAGTTGCTAAGTCATGTCTGACCCTTAAAAAATACATATTAATTGGAGGATAATTGCTTTACAATATTGTGTTGGCTTCTGCCATACATCAACATGAATCAGCCATAGGTATACACATGTCCCCTCCCTCTTGAGCCTCCCTCCCACCTCCCTCCCCATCACACCCCTCTAGCTTGTCACAGAGCACTGGATTTGAGCTCCCTNGTTGCTAAGTCATGTCTGACCCTTAAAAAATACATATTAATTGGAGGATAATTGCTTTACAATATTGTGTTGGCTTCTGCCATACATCAACATGAATCAGCCATAGGTATACACATGTCCCCTCCCTCTTGAGCCTCCCTCCCACCTCCCTCCCCATCACACCCCTCTAGCTTGTCACAGAGCACTGGATTTGAGCTCCCTGCCCCACACAGCAAGTTTCACTGGCTATCTCTTTTCCATATGGTAACGTAAATGTTTCAATGCTACTCTCTCAGTTCGTCCTCCAGGCTCCTCTGTCCGTGGGATTTCCCAGGCATGAATCCTGGAATCACCTGCCATTTCCTTCTCCAGGGGATCTTTCCAACCCAGGAATCGAGCCCGAGCTTCCTGCAGTGGCAAGTGGGTTCTCTCCTGCTAAGCCACCAGGGAAGCCCCCAATAAGACCACACAGATTCAATAATGTTGGTTACATCTAAATTTATATTCCAGTTACTAATTCTAAGTGACTTCATAAACTATCTTATAGAGGAAGAGAATTCACTTAGAGACAGAGTTGATAACAATCTGTATTTCTTGGGAGTTTTCTGGGAATTCTCTGGTGGTCCAGTGGTTAGAACTTGGTGCTTTCACTGCTGTGGCCTGAGTTTAATGCCTGGTCAGGGAACCAAGATCCCACAAGTCTTGCAGCACAGCCCAAAGCAAACAATCAGGTTTGTTTTTTTTTTTTTCCATAAAATAACTATGACCTTGGTAGAAGTGAGATTTCTCTGTGACCAACTGATGATAGTATGTAAGGAGCTGGAAGCTAATTACTGAATGAGGCAAAGAAGCTGTTATGTACCGATTTTCCCTTTCATATATACTCAAAGGTTAGTAGGAGAAAAGTCAACAGAAAGGCCATCCTCTGATAGTGAGTCATACTGCTCAGATTCAGCTGTGCCCAGCAGCAGCCTTGGCACAGAGCCAGCAGGCTGCCAGTTTTATTAAAAAAAAAAAAAAAAACAGTAAATCCTGCACATGGAAAAAAAATGTGTGAAAATCTGTTAGAGCAAAAAATACACCCTCAGCTATTGAAGAAGATAAGAACAAAACATAAACAGATTCAGAAGTATGGTACTTTGTAGGAATTTAGGAAGTGAGGAAAACAAGGAAAGGAGATGAAATAACTAAATCTAATTATCCTTTCTAATGTATCCATATACAGAAATGAGACGTTGGTGGACTCCCAGAGAAAGTTCAGTTTCCCACAGATGACTCAGAGTTGGGTTTTATGCAGCAGCAGGTCCCGTAAAGGACCCGTGTGGATATTTTGGTGTTCTCGGCTGAAGGATGCTTTAGAAGCGTAAAGCCACCCAGTTCTTGAACTACTTTAAAATAAATTAAATAACAGAAAATGTCTTCACCAACTCGCCCGACCCTGTTGACATTGTTTCAGAATTCTTTAAGCGTTTCGGGAAGAAAAACTCTTGCGAAACCTTAGCATGGTGCTTTCAATAGTATTAGTCACGTTGTGTAGGACCATGGGTTGCCTGTGAGATCCAAACACTTACAACCCACTGTACTTGCAGAGAATTCCCCAGGTGGCGCCAGTGGAAAAGAATACTTTTGCAGTGCAAGAGATGCAGAAGACACCAGTTCGATCCCTGGATTGGGAAGATCCCCCGGAGGAGGACATGGCAACCCACTCCAGTATTTTTGCCTGGAAAATCCCAGGGACAGGGGATCCTGGCAGGCTCCAGTCCACAAGGTCGCAAAGAGCTGGACATGACTGAAGCAAGTTAGCATGCACACATAGACACTTCAATAAACTCAAAAAAACCCACAACTTTAAGATAAAATTGATTTGTTTTTTTTCCCCCCTCCAAAATCTGTTTTAAGTTGAATTTATGGAGATTTCAGGAGCGTTGATATACTGCATATAGGAAGACATGCAAATGATTTTCCAGCTTTAACTATTTACTGTTAACAAAAAGATTAACCTGTGATTCAGATTCCCTCGCATGGAGGAACTTGGATGGGGTCTTTGCAGAAGAAGGCTAGAACAAAATGTTGGACTGAAACCATGGTAGGCAATTGAAGAAGAGAAAGAATATAAATAAATTCAAATGCACTAAAAAGAAATTGCTGAGCTTCTTAAATTCCTTTGGTAAAGTTTTGAAAAAGGCATGATGGGGTCCACCCACGACCCCAATTCCAGCAGTGCAGGACCTTCCAAAGGCCTTTGGGTTCCCTCCCTTGATATGGTATCTGCAAGCAGAACGTATGAGAATGAGGCTACTGTTTTCCTTTCACTTCAGGGAAAGTGCAGAAAGGGCAAGTTATTCCACAAATCCCTGGAGGAATGCCCAATATCTCTGTGGGAATGTGTGTAGGCACTGCGCTTCCAGGGAGAAAAGAAATTCTCATGCACGTCTCTCCAGCACTCCTGTGGTCCACTCAGAACGGGTACGTTCAGAAATGATGGGAAACACACCACGGGTGTGTTTCTGATCTGGCATCTCTGAGCTCGTGTGTCACTCCTTTGAAAGGATGCCTAAAAGATGGCTCGGGTGCAGTGGATAAATGGGACTGTCACTGTGTGAAACGTCTCATTCTGGGAGCCAAATGAGAAGGCAGATACGGACTGCAAGAGGAGATGTTTCTTGGAAATCCTGACTTCATAAAGAGTATGAGAATGAAATATCCCAGGCAGGATGACCAACTTTTCACTTCAGAAGCCTGATGTCCATCAGCCTTAATTGAATCAAGACTCCCTGGGCCTCCCAATGCTTCTATGAATGAGCACATCTTACCATGAGCAGCAGACACATTTCAAACATGATACAAAGTCCCTTTGGGCTTCCAAGTTGGCGCTAGTGGTAAAGAACCTGCCTGCCAAAGCAGGAGATGTAAAAGAGGCAGGTTTGATCCCTGGGTCAGGAAGATTACTCTGGAGGAGGGCATAGCAACCCAGACCAGTATTCTTGTATGGAGAATCCCATGGACAGAGGGGCCTGGCATGCTACAGTATATATGGTCACAAAGAGTCAGACACGACCGAAGCAACTTAGCACACACACGTGTACAAAGTCTCTTTAGGTAAAGGCTTTTATGTCAGCTTAAGGCAGGAAAAGGGCTCAGAATATATCCGATGTTGGTCTTCCCAATGGGACACATGGCACTCATCCTTTACTGCTCCCTGTTAACCTAGCTCCTTATAAACATCAGTAAATTGACTGAGACTCAGAAAAGAGAAATGGTATCAAAATATAACATTAGCTGTGTCCTAGAAATATCACGTCAAAACCATCCATGAAGACAGGTCGCCAGTGATAAATCAATGTTCCTTCACCTTATTTTTTTAATCACCGAACTCAGACATCACTATGAAAACTTTGCTTAAATATTCAATATCCATGTTATTCTGGGCTTTCCAGGTGGTGCTAGTGGCAAAGAACCTGCCTGCCAATGCAGGAGATGAGATGTGGGTTCAATCCCTGGGTCGGGAAGATCCCCTGGAGGAGAGCGTGGCAACCCACTCCAGTATTCTTGCCTGGAGAACCCCATGGCCAGAGGAGTCTGCCAGACTACAGTAAATGGGGTCACAAAGAGTCAGACATGACTGAAGGGATTTAGCATGCATGCATAGTCATGTCATTCACCGCTATTGACTCATCAAGTAATTTTCAAATTTCTAGCACAGCAGTAGATGATTCTTACATATGCTTACCTTTTAAAAGTTGCTGATTCACTTTTTGCAGTACAGCAGAGACTAACACAAAGTTATAAAGCACCTATACTACAATTAAAAAAAAAACAACAACAACTTTTTTTTAAGCTAGCCTCATGTTTTGGTCTGGTTAACAGTGTAAAAGGGTGATTAAATGTGAAGTTAATTTTTTTCTGCATCTGCCAACTACCTCTGCTCCAACTTAATAGTTTTTTTTAAAAGGTGAAAGGTGGATGTTGGTGAAATTTGAAGATATTTTCCCATCTAAACATCAGCCCCCAGCCACACTCAGAAGCACGTCTCAGGCTTCTCCTGTAGTCACCAAAGGCAGCCGCAAGATTATAGTCCTGACTGCAGACAGAGCTGAGTACACCCTGTTCCTTTCCCGTTCTCTTCGTAATCGTTGCAACATGAACAGTTGTCGGGGGATGTAGCTGGACAATCAAATGACAGTAATCACAAGAGTGTAAACAAATCAAGGAGAACGGGTGGGAATGGGAAGGGAGGCTGTTGCTACTCCCCTTCAGTGGGTGCGCTCTGAATCATGCAGCCTTGACCATGAAGTCATCACAAGCAAAAGCCCGTGGCTCACGGAAGTCTCAGAGAATGTCTCCTGGCACAGACTGATAGACCGAATGGAGGAGATCCAGCCAAACATAAAGAGTTCACCCTAGATCCCCACGGCACTCCTTCTGGCCAGCTTCTGAGACGTGTTCACAAGAGTATCACCTTTCCATCGTGGACTGAACTATTCCAAAGAAAGCTGGATTTTAAGCAGAATGAAAATAAGTGGGGGCATCCCAGTGTGTTGAGTGTCATGATGAGTTCTGTTAACGTGGAAGAAATCACCTCTCATTATGTTCATGGATCTAACTGAAGAAACACGTGGGTGATGATGAAGACTTAAGCATATCCAAGGAAAGCAGCAACCAAACGCTTTGTCAAAAGTTCTGAGATAAGAGTCAATGTAACCTGCAAACTCTGTTTCCCAGAGGCCTGTCTGCATTAAAAGTGTGCATCCAGGGACTTCCCTGATGGTTCACTGACTGAGGCTCTGACCTTCAAGGCAGGGGGCGAGGGTTCAATCCCTGGTAAGGGAACTAAGATTCCCCATGCCTCCTGACCGAAAAGCCAGAACAGAAAATGGTCCACATTAAAAAATATATATATTAAAAGTCTGTGTTCCTTTCAGAGACCCTGTGGCTTTCTTCAGCCCCACAGCCACCACAGCAACGAAACTCATTTGCTTTCGAAGGACTTCTAATTTCCTTTTATTTTGATGGAAATTAGATATTGTAGACTGGGTAGCTTGTGTCTAAAGAACTGTGCAACTAAATATAATTGTAAAGTGTCCTGTATCCTAACTCTTCTTAATTTAGTTTTTATCTTATATTGGAGTGTAGCTGATTTACAATGTTGCGTTAGTTTCTGGTGTGCAGAAAGTGGTTTGGTCATATGTATACATACACATAACTATATAGAAAATACACAGGCAACACAGGCATTCTACTCAATATTCTGTAATACCCTGTATGGGAAAAGAACCTGTAAAATATTTTAAACTTATTACACAAGCTGAGGAAGTGGTATAGAAAGTCAGCCTTCTAGCCAGCAAAAAAAAAAAAAAAAGGGAGAGATAGGTGATGCAGACATAATGGAAGACTAATCATTTTAATTGTCTCTGTCTTGTGGCCGAGAAAAATGAAGCGAATCCACGGAACTGTCGGGAATCCGTAATCAAATTAGCATCTTTGCACTTGGAGAGCACACTGTATGACCTTACACTTCATTCCCAACATCTGAAGCCATGTCTCCGCTCAGATGAAGCACAGACTTGGCCCTCACAGCATCCTGAAATATGCCGTCTGAACACGCCCTGGTCATCAGACTTGACCTGAAAGCCACAAAGCATGGAGAAGAACCAAACACTTTCACCTGTCTCTAATCAAACCATTTCCAAATATCTAAGGATTGGTTTTAATTTTCCCATGCAATCAGGCGAGACCATTGGCATTTGAAATTTTTGGTCTCCCCACAACAGCACAAATGGCGCTGCATCATAATTTCAGTTGGTTTGGATTATTAATCACCTTCTTGCTTTTACAAATTTCTCCTGTAATACGTATTCTCAAAAAAATATCTAATAAAAATAGAAACTAGCAAGAGGTAAGAAGACTTTGGGCTTGCCAGGGGGCTCAGTGATAAAGAATTCGCAATTCCTAATGCAAGAGACTTGGGTTTGATCCCTGGGTCGGGAAGGTCCCCTGGAGGAGGAAATGGCAACCCACTCCAGTGTTCCTGCCTGGAGAGTCTCATGGACCTGGGGGGCCTGTGGGGATGCAGTCCACAGGGTCGCAGAGAGTCGGGCATGACTGAGCGTAACATCAGCGCCCTATCTTCACTCAGCTCCTTCACCCTTCTCATCCCATTCATCCAAATAACATGAACTAAATCACCATCATATCCAAACAGCAGGCAAATCATCAGAGAGGCAGAGATAAGACAGCATTCTTAATGGGCGTGCCTACTCAAGAGAAATTTTTATGGAATGTAACTCTTTTACCCTCATCAGCTTCAGCATATCTCCTAACCTATAATCAGACACATAACAGTTTATTATGGAAGGACTGACAGAATCAAATGATAACAATCTTTACCCACACCGACATCACACATGTCATCTTCCCACAGAGTGGGTAGATGTTCTCGAATTATTATATCTCATGCCATGTAACATCTACTGGCAAAATTCCAACTTTGAAGTCAGATGGGCTATGTTTGAATCCTGATTCTGTACCTTTGTTTTACCTGGACTAGGCATTTCTTTTAGAAGCTGTCTGTATGTCACTGAGCCTCACTGTCTAATTCTAAATTCACAAGCAAGCAGAATTCATTCTCTCCCTGTTCATATTATATGTGCAAGCAAACTAAAGTATTTTCAGTCTCAAGAAGCACACCACAGGACTTGTCTGGTGGTCCAGTGGTTGAGACTTCACCTTCCAATGCAGAGGGTGTGAGTTTGAGCTCTGATTGGAGAGTTAAGATCACACATGCCTCATAGCCAAAGAAAAAAAAAAAAAAAACTTCAGAAGATAAACAATAGAAGTAATGTTGCAACAAATTCAATAAGGACTTTAAAAATTGTCCATAT
>SJYX01012892.1:175304-185951 GCA_006410675.1 Oreotragus oreotragus
AGATTAAGAATGTTTTAGTGACATACTGTATCCTGAAACAAGAAATGGGTATTGTACAGGACAAAGTCAACTATCACAGTAGATTCTTAAAATGTAGAGAAAACTTTCTGTCCTGACCTGAACTATCTCTGTAACTACACTGGTTAAGAATTTATCGGTACATTCTGGGGGAGGAGGAATGGAAGACCTGAAATAAAAAACTAATTTTAATATCAGAACTTTCTTGAAAAATTTGAGAATATTTTTCAAATATAAACTTGTATACTAGAGGCAATTCCTTTCTCCCAACCCAGGGATCAAACTGGCATGTCTTTACCCAGTGGCAAAGAATCTCCCTGCCAATAGAGGAGACACAAGAGATGCCAGTTTGATCCCTCAATCAGGAAGATCCACTAGAGGAGGAAATGGCAACCCATTCCAGTGTTCTTGCCAGGAAAACCTCATGAACAGAGGAGCCTGGTGGGCTACAGTCTATGGGGTTGCAAAGAGTCAGACACGACTGGGACCACATGCAGACACATCACCTGGGAAGCCCAGGTAGCTCAACGGTAAAGAATCTGCCTGCCAGTGCAGGAGCTGCAGGAGATTCAGGTGTGGTCCCTGGGTCAGGAAGATCCCCTGGAGGAGGAAACAGCAAACCATTCCAATACTCCTTCTGGTATGGCAACCCACGCCAGTATACTAATGTACATCATACCAAAGAGACAATTCTCTAGAAAAATGAAGACAACTCAATGCATTAGCTAAGTACCCCAGAGTACATCAGCTCACAGTTTGAGAATCACAGGTATATTCTATTGGTCAATTCAGATTTTTAAGCCAAGCTACATAGATTTGACTCCTGATTCCATTACTTTATTACATATGCAACTCAGGCACTCTATATGTAAACTTTTCATGCTTTATTTGCTTGTAAAGTGAATCAGATGCTCAAAATGACGTAAATAAGAAAAGCATATATCATATATTAATGCATATATATGGAATCTAAAAAAAAAAAAAAACTAGTATAGATGATCTCAGTTACAAAGCAGAAATAGAGACCCAGACATAGAGAACAAACGCATGGATACACAGGGAAAAGGGGAGCCGGGATGAACTGGGAGGCTGGGGTTGATACATAGGTGTACTACTGACATCACGCAGGAGACAGACAACTAACAAGGACCAACGGTGCAGCGCAGGGAACTCTACTCCAGACTCTGTGGTGACCCAAATGGGAAGGAGATCCAAACAGGAAGGGAGACATGCGTATATAGCTGATTTACTTCACTGTGCAGTAAAGAGTTATACAACACCGTAAAGCAGTTATAGAGTGAAATAAAAATAAAATTAATAAAACATATCGAATTTAGTGGTTAATTGTATAAATAAAATTTCATAAAATTTTAAAAATAAAATTAAAAATGAATCAGATAATAACACTTACTTTACAGAGCTATTGTTATGAGTAGTCAATTAAGATAGTCTATGTACAATGAAAGAAGCTGGTCAGTTCAGTTCAGTTGCTCAGTTGTGTCTGACTCTTTGTGACTCCATGGACTGCAGTATGCCAGGCTTCCCTGTCCATTACCAACTTCCGGAGCTTACTCAAACTCATGTCCATTGAGTGTGTGATGCCATCCAACCATCTCATCCTCTGTCATACCCTTTTCCTATGCCTTCAATCTTTCCCAGCATCAGAGTCTTTTCCAATGAGTCACTTCTTCTAATCAGGTGGCCAGAGTATTGGAGTTTCAGCTTCAGTCCTTCCAATGAATATTCAGGATTGATTCCATTTAGGATGGATTTGTTTGAACTCCTTGCAGTCCAAGAGACTCTCAAGAGTCTTCTCCAGCACCACAGTCCAAAAGCATCAATTCTTCAGCACTCAGCTTTCTTTAGAGTCCAACTCTCACATCCATGCATGACTACTGGAAAAACCATAGTTTTAACTAGACTGACTTTTTGGCAAAGCAACGTCTCTGCTTTTTAATATGCTGTCTAGGTTTGTCATAGATTTTCTTACAAGGAGGAAGCATCTTTGAATTTCACAGCTGCAGTCACCATCTGTAGTGATTTTGGAGCCCAAGAAAATAAAGTCTGTCACTGTTTCCATTGTTTCCCCATCTATTTGTCATGAAGTGATGGGACCAGATGCCATGATTTTAGTTTTCTGAATGTTGAGTTTTAAGCCAACTTTTTAACTCTCCTCTTTCACTTTCATCAAGAAGCTCTTTAGTTCTTCACTTTCTTCTAAGTACCAGTACTCAGTAGCTGGTACTTAGCTCCATAAATGTGAACCATTTTCATGAATATCAAGAAGANGATGGGACCAGATGCCATGATTTTAGTTTTCTGAATGTTGAGTTTTAAGCCAACTTTTTAACTCTCCTCTTTCACTTTCATCAAGAAGCTCTTTAGTTCTTCACTTTCTTCTAAGTACCAGTACTCAGTAGCTGGTACTTAGCTCCATAAATGTGAACCATTTTCATGAATATCAAGAAGAGTCCATCATATAATATTCCCTTTCTTGTAACTGCAATAAATCTAGGGAAAATTAAATGTAGGAGTGGGTACGAGCTTTTACTTCTCACTCCTTTGTAAGGAGCTGGAGTTACATGTTTCAAAAGAGAGGCTTATCAAGTGATTTTCTTGGGTACTTCCCCCCCCGCCAACTCCAGGACCCAGCAGAAGCAGAACCAGGTCCTTGTTTTAATTAAGGCTTAGTCATGCAAAGAGTCGAACTTTCCAAGAAAATAATGTCTCTATATCTTTAATGTCTAATTAAATACAAAAAGAAATGCAAGACTTTAGCCAAGCGTTTGATTGTAGACATGAAGAGTTTCCAACTCACTCAAGGGACTGGCATTTCACTCCTGCACATTTATCAACAGGAAAAGGTAGTGGGATTAGGAATATTTTTTTAAAAAAGAAATTGCTGAAAAAGGAAAACAGTGCAAGTAGTGAGATTTTTTAAAGATGTGTTTCTACTTTGCTACATTTATTTTGCTTTGCTAAACCACTTAGCTAGTCTTCAGCTGAAGGATATAGTCTTATAAGAGGATATAAAGCATGAAAATCCCAAAGTTTGGCCAGTGTCTCTCTCAGTTTTTGTAATATGAATAGCATGGTCCTTTCAACAGTCTTATGTGATACTGGGGCTTCCCAAGTGTCTCAGTGGCAAAGAATCCACCTGCCAATGTAGGGGAAAAAGTTTCAATCCCTGGGTTGGAAAGATCCCCTGGAGAAGGAAATGGCAATCCACTCCAGTATCCACCATCTCCTGGAGTTTGCTCAGAGTCATATACTTAGAGTTGGTGATACTATCTAACCATCTCATCCTCTGTTGCTGTCAACCTTTGGTGCTAAATTAAAGCCTTAGTTTTAAGCCAGTGAGTGTCCATTTTATTCATCTCATTCCTTAACAACCACCTACAAACTCCCACCCTGAAGGGACGAGTCCTGTGACACTTCCCTCTCGCTTTGCTCTTTGCCTGGCTGCTATCAATATTCACTTTATTCACCTTATTTCTTAAGAACTCTTTAAAGATTGCCACCTTGCTGGGAAGAGTCATTTGACTCTTCCCATCCTCTTGTTAAGAAACCTAAGGTTTTTTTTCAGCATCTGTAAGACACTAGTGATAAAGAATCTGCCTGCCAATGCAGGAGACACAAGGTTCAATCCCTGGGTCAGGAAGATCCCCTGGAGGAGAGTATGACAACCCTCTCCAGTCTTCTTGCCTGGAGAATTCCACGGACAGAGGAGCCTGGTGGGCTATGGTCCATGGGGTCGCACAGAGTCAGACATGTCTGAAGTGACTGAGCACATGACTCATTTCAGGAAGCTGAGATTGCAAAGTGGATAAAGCTTCCCAGATGGTTTTTCAGTTTTGTAACAACAAGGTACAAGGGGGGTCATGTGCAAGGAAGCCCCTTAACCACAGGATCTATCGTGACCTGGAAAATGAGCATATTCAGCAGGTGGACAACCCAGTCATCATGAAGCCAGCCCCTCGTGGCTTGTACATAAAACACATCAGCTTCTTCAGTTGAGGCTTCCCACCTGGGGTTCACATGGGGAGACTGAAAGTCCCCCTTGTCAGGACAGACAGAGCTGCCAGTGGCTCCTCTCCAGGCCAGCAGCTGGTCTGCTTTCTCCTGTGCGTCTGCATCATGTGGAGCCGTGTGTGCCTGCTCCACCGTGAGCAGTGCACCTCGCGTCAACCCAGACACACTCCAGGACCTTCTGAGGCTTGAAAACCAAAGACACACCACCTCAGTGAGTCGTTCTCCACTTAAACTGAAATGGGGTGGACTGAGCTGCTTGTCCACTTTGGAGATTAATCCTTCGTCAGCTGCTTCGTTTGCAAACATTGTCTCCCATTCTGAGGGTTGTCTTTTTGTCTTATTTATAGTTTCCTTTAAACAAGATAAATCCTGGGTGTTCATTGCAAGGTCTGATGTTGAAGCTGAAACCCCCAATAGTTTGGCCACCTGATGTGAAGGGCTGATTCATTTGAAAAGACCCTGATGCTGGGAAAGATTGAAGGCAGGAGGAGAAGGGGGTAATAGAGGATGAGATGGTTGGATGGCATCACCGGCTCAATGGACCTGAGACTGAGTAAACTCTGGGACTTGGTGGCATTGGTGACAGGGAGGCCTGGCGTGCGGCCGTCCACGGGGTCACAAAGAGTCAAACAAGACCGAGCAACTGAGCTGAACGGAATTGATGGTTTCCTTCGCTGCACAGAAGCTTTCAAGTTTGCCTGTTTATTTATTTACTTATTGTTTTTATTTTCATTACTCTAGGAGGTGGGTCAAAAAGGATCTTGCTGAAATTTAAGTCAAAGAGTGTTCTACCTATGCTTTCCTCTAAGGGTTTTATAGTGTGTGGCCTTTCTTTTAGGTCTTTGATCCAATGTGAGTTTATCTTTGTGTATCAGTTCAGTTCAGTTCAGTTCAGTCGCTCAGTTGTGTCCGACTCTTTGTGACCCCATGAATTGCAGCACGCCAGGCCTCCCTGTCCATCACCATCTCCTGGGGTTCACTCAGACTCATGTCCATCGAGTCCGTGATGCCATCCAGCCATCTCATCCTCGGTCATCCCCTTCTCCTCCTGCCCCCAATCCCTCCCAGCATCAGAGTCTTTTCCAATGAGTCAACTCTTTGCATCAGGTGGCCAAAGTACTGGAGTTTCAGCTGTAGCATCAGTCCTTCCAAAGAAATCCCAGGGTTGATCTCCTTCAGAATGGACTGGTTGGATCTCCTTGCAGTCCAAGGGACTCTCAAGAGTCTTCTCCAACACCACAGTTCAAAAGCATCGATTCTTCGGCACTCAGCTTTCTTCACAGTCCAACTTTCACATCCATACATGACCACAGGAAAAACCATAGCCTTGACTAGGCGGACCTTAGTTGGCAAAGTAATGTCTCTGNGATTCTTCGGCACTCAGCTTTCTTCACAGTCCAACTTTCACATTCATACATGACCACAGGAAAAACCATAGCCTTAACTAGACAGACCTTAGTCGGCAAAGTAATGTCTCTGCTTTTGAATATACTATCTAGGTTGGTCATCACTTTTCTTCCAAGGAGTAAGCGTCTTCTAATTTCATGGCTGCAGTCACCATCTGCAGTGATTTTGGAGCACAAAAAAATAAAGTCTGACACTGTTTCCACTGTTTCCCCATCTATTTCTCATGAAATGATGGGACCAGATGCCATGATCTTCATTTTCTGAATGTTGAGCTTTAAGCCAACTTTTTGCTCTCCTCCTTCACTTTCATCAAGAGGCTTTTTAGCTCCTCCTCACTTTCTGCCATAAGGGTGGTGTCATCAGCATATCTGAGGTTCTTGATATTTCTCCTGGCAATCTTGATTCCAGCTTGTGTTTCTTCCATTCCAGCGTTTCTCATGATGTACTCTGCATATAAGTTAAATAAGCAGGGAGACAATATACAGCCTTGACGCACTCCTTTTCCTATTCGGAACCAGTCTGTTGTTCCATGTGCAGTTCTAACTGTTGCTTCCTGACCTGCATACAGATTTCTCAAGAGGCAGGGTAGGTGGTCTGGTATTCGCATCTCTTTCAGAATTTTCCACAGTTCATTGTGATCCACACAGTCAAAGGCTTTGGCATAGTCAATAAAGCAGCTTTGTGTATCGTATTAGGGAAAGTGATTTCAATGTATCTACATTAAGCTGAGAGTGATTGTCACGTTCAACATGATAAACATAATTAATATTGCTGTATGTTAGATACAAAAGTTCTTAGAGTAAATCTTGAGTTCTCATTACAAAGAAACTTTTTTCTCTTTAATGTTGCACCTATATGAGATGCTCGATGTTCATGAAACTTGTTATGATCATTTTGTGATGTATGTGAGACAAATCATGATGCTGTATGCCTTACACTTATCAGTACTATGTGTCAATGTTATCTCAATAAAACTGGGAGAAAAAATTAAAACTATATAAAAATAAGTAAATTAGTCAGTCTTACTTTGCTTCCCAGGTGGTGCTAGTGGTAAAGAACCCGCCCGCCAATGCAGGAGACATAAGAGACCAGGGTTCAATCCCTGAGTCAGGAAGATCCCCTGGGGGGAGGGCATGGCAACCCACACCAGTGTTCTTGCCTAGAGAATCCCATGCACAGAGGAGCCTGGTGTGCTACAGTTCATGGGGTCACAAAGAGTCATGATGAAGGACATGACTTGACACACACATAGTATCTTTCAGCGTGGATTCTGCATGGGACTCATGCCCCAGAATAAGCAGGCTCCTCGTGCCCTTGACTTTGATTCTGGTCTTTTTCCTTTCCCTTCTTCTCCTGAGTAAGCCTGGAGGTCCCCCTGCAGACTCTGTCTCTTTGCCCATCTTCTCCATAAAGGCCAGCTTTTGCTCAGACCCCAAGTGCTCAGGGTCTACAGGTGAATCAGCCTGTTCTTTCTTCACCATCATCTCTTCCTAATGCTTTCCCCTCGTTCCACTTTTGACGTGATCAAACCTTACCTAACACTTGAGTAAGTGAGTGAATGAGTGAAGTCACTCAGTTGTGTCCAACTCTTTGCGATCCCATGGACTGTAGCCAGGTTCCTCTGTCCATGGGATTCTCCAGGCAAGAATACTGGAGTGGGTTGCCATATTCCCATCTCTTTAAGAATTTTCCACAGTTTATTATGATCCACACAGTCAAAGGCTTTGGCATAGTCATATATTTGGCATAGTTGTTCAGTTACATAGTCATATATAAAGTATTATAGTGCAGACTTTCTGGTGATGAAATTTCTGTTTTTGCATGTTTAAGAATGCTCTTCATTTAAAAAATATTTTGGCTAAATAAAGAATTCTAAGCTACATAATAAAAAATGTTTAAATTCAATATTTTAAAGATGTTTCTCCACTATCATTAGCTTACATTGTATCTGACAAGATATCTGCTGTCATTCGTATCTTTAAATCTCTGTAACTCTTTTTTTTATCTTCTTTTAAGGTTTTCTTTTCACCACACATTTTAAGCACTTTGTTTATGATGTGTCTTGATGTAGGTTTTTCCTCTACATATTTTTGTGTTTGAACTTTGTTGAACATCTTGGATCTGTGAGTTTATTGTTCCTTCAATTTGGAAAATTTTAGCCATTAATTCTTCAAGTATGTTTTGCCTCCCACTCCCTCTGGGGACTTTAATACATGTGGTTGACATCTTGTAGTGATCCCACATTTCTGTTCTATTTATTTTTTTAGACTTTCTCTGTTTCATTTTGAATCATTTCTATGATTATGTCTTCAAGTCACTAATATTTTCTCTGCAATTCTGCCATTAATCTCAGACACCAGATTTTTTTACCTCTAGAAGTTTGACTTACTTGTTAGTGTTGTTAATGTTTTCGTGTCTTTATTTAACTTTTTGAACTTGTGGAATACAGTTATAAGTATCTGTTTAGTATTTTCTGCTAATTTTCACAGAAGTGTCTCCTTTGGTTGTTTTTGGTTGATTAATGAATTATTATTTTCATTATAGTTAATGTTTTTTTTCCACTTTGCATTTCCTATCTTTGACTGGATACCACCCAGTGTGAATTTTACCTTGTTTCTGTTCCTATAAATATTCTTGAGCTTTGTTTGGAATATAGTTGAATTGGGAACAATGTGATCCTTCCAGATTTTGTTTTCACCTGGGATCAGAGTTGGGTATAATACAGAGTTAATATCCAGCTTCCATTCTAAGAAGACAAGAGCTTTCTTAGTATTCTTATAAATACACTCTGAATTATGAAGTTTTTCCACATTGATTATTGGAGGCAGACACCATTCTTAGTTCTGTATGAACTCTGGGCATCTGTTCTCTTCATCTTTGAGTGGTTCTTTTCTACCCTAGAGTAATTTTCTTACACAATTGTGCCAATCAGTTCTCAGTTGAATCTTCCAGAAGAACTCTCCGAAGATTAGTGAGTTCTCTTTATATATCTCTTTTGTGTCTGGCACTATGTTCTGTGACTTCACTGCTTTTTCTTTTCTCACCTCCAGTTTTACCTCCGTAATTCAGGAAGACAACTGGGCTTCCCCTCTATTGCATCACAGTCTGAAAACTTTCTCCAGACAGCAAGCAGGATCAATCATAGATCTAACCTTGTTTGTTTCAAAATTTCTCAGGAATCATTGTCCCTTCTTTCTGGCACTGATGACTTGAGTCCAGTTGTTTCATATATTGCATTTTTTTAAAGAATTTTCAGGCATGGAGAAAATTTCATTTTGCTACTGTTTATTACTTAAATTAGCATTTGCATAATATAAGCAGTGAAATGAATAGGAAATTAATTAATAAAGAGAGAACCAAAAAAAAACCCCTTATATTGAAAGTTTAAATGCCCAGAGACACAAACATGTTTCAAGGTATAATTATGCAAATATAAAGCAAAGTTTGAGACAAAAGTGTCAACTCTTCAGTCTCATTTAGTATGAAGAATCATAGTTTTATCAAAAGATATCTTAACTCATAAGGACATCCCAGAAACACTTTTTAAAAGTACAGTGTAATTTTACTAGTTTAGCTTATTAAATTGAAAACAGACTTGGAAAACTTCATGGGGAATTAGATAAGCCTAGATAAGTCATAATCAAAGCAATTAGATTATTTTTCATGAACTCCTAGAAAAAAAAATCTCAGTTGAAATTGCTAAATCCAAGGTGGTATTCATTAGCCTAGCTGGATTATACTATTAATATAACCAACTACCTTGTCTAGTACATAAATACAAATGGTATTCAAACTTTTCTTTATTTAAATATATACATTACAAAGGATATATATTGATTTTTCCGGTATATACATGTTGTACAAGACACACCTTTGGAGAAGGATATGTAGATACTTGAAGCTTTCATTTTACAAAAGCTAACTAAAGAGGGCATGCTAAATGCAACACATTGGTTGGTTCTAACAGAGCTTGGAGTTTAACAGAGCTCAAAGAATTATTCTGGATGGCTCAATTAAATCACATGTAAATCTTAGCTACCAATTTCTCATTTTCTTTGAATTGCATTTTGAAGTTTTCTTTCATTGTCACCATTCAAAATTTTTTTTTTAAAGCACACATTTTAAAACAGCTCACTTAGTCTCAGAACTCTTGGATTCTATTTCCTAGAAAGTAAGTCAGTCTTTCTGACAATCTGGTACACTTTTTTTGGCTGTGATAGTTTGACTAATAATCACATCATTTTTAGTAATATTTTAATAATATATCATCTTAAATGTAAGTATAAAGACTTCCTATTTTTCATTGTTGATCCTTCAGAATAAAATATTATTTCTAAGTGTATAAATTTGAATATAAACCAGAATCTGAGGATATGGATTTCCAAAATGGAAGTGTATTGTATCATATACTAGTATACTAGACACTTATTTAGTAAGCATGTAAAGATAAGGAGGTCCAGCAGTAGTCTAAATCTAAGAAAAACATAAAATACTGGAGAGATGTGCTTCAAGATCAATAATTAGATAGCAGCATTTTGACTGTGAATCACAATAAACTTTGGAAAATTCTGTAAGAATTGGGAATACCAGACCACCTGACCTGCTTTTTAAGAAACTTATATGCACATCAGGAAGCAACATTAGAACTGGACATGGAACAACAGAATGGTTCCAAATAGGAAAAGGAGTACGTCAAGGCTGTACATTGTCACTCTGCTTATTTAACTTCTATGGAGAGTACATCATGAGAAACGCTGGACTGGAAGAAACACAAGCTGGAATCAAGATTGCTGGGAGAAATATCAATAACCTCAGATATGCAGATGAAATCACCCTTATGGTAGAAAGTGAAGAGGAACTAAAAAGCCTTTTGATGAAAGTGAAAGAGGAGAGTGAAAAAGTTGGCTTAAAGCTCAACATTCAGAAAACGAAGATCATGGCATCTGGTCCCATCACTTCATGGGAAATAGATGGGGAAACAGTGGAAAAAGTGTCAGACTTTATTTTTGGGGGGTTCCAAAATCACTGCAGATGGTGACTGCAGCCAGGAAATTAAAAGACGCTTACTCCTTGGAAGAAAAGTTATAACCAACCTAGATAGTATATTCAAAAGCAGAGACATTACTTTGCCGACTAAGGTCCATCTAGTCAAGGCTGTGGTTTTTCCAGTGGTCATGTATGGATGTGAGA
>SJYX01012892.1:186028-199444 GCA_006410675.1 Oreotragus oreotragus
TAGTTAAGGCTATTGTTTTTCCTGTGGTCATGTATGGATGTGAGAATTGGACTGTGAAGAAAGCTGATTACTGAAGAATTGATGCTTTTGAACTGTGGTGTTGGAGAAGACTCTTGAGAGTCTCTTGAACTGCAAGGAGATCCAACCAGTCCATTCTGAAGGAGATCAGCCCTGGGATTTCTTTGGAAGGAATGATGCTAAAGCTGAAACTCCAGTACTTTGGCCACCTCATGTGAAGAGTTGACTCATTAGAAAAGACTTTGATGCTGGGAGGGATTGGGGGCAGGAAGAGAAGGGGACAATAGAGGATGAGATGGCTGGATGGCATCAGTGACTCGATGGACGTGAGTCTGAGTGAACTCCGGGAGATAATGAGGGACAGGGAGGCCTGGCGTGCTGTAATTCATGGGGTCGCAAAGAGTCGGACACGAATGAGTGACTGAACTGAACTGAACTAAACTGATGGGAGTTCAAAAGGTAGACAAGAAAGAGACATTTTAGAAAGAGAAATAGCTACTAATGAATCTCTCTGAATATAACTGGAAAAAAAATAATTCTAGATGTGGCAAAATGGGGAAATCAAAGATCAGAGCAGAATTGGATTTTAATTCATCTTTATAAACTGCTGCTGCTATTGCTAAGTTGCTTCAGTCATGTCCGACTCTGTGCAACCCCATAGATGGCAGCCCACCAGGCTCCCCCATCCCTGGGATTCTCCAGGCAAAAACACTGGAGCAGGTTGCCATTTCCTTCTCCAATGCATGAAAGTGAAAAGTGGACTGCAGCCTACCAGGCTCCTCCGCGCATGGGATTTTCCAGGCAAAAGTACTGGAGTGGAGTGACATTGCCTTCTCCACTTTATAAACTAGCTTATAAACAAAGTGACAACTTAACCTTGTTTTTCATAAGGCAATGCTTTGCCAATAATATTCTAAGGCACAACATTCTTTTTTTTTCCCCCACCCCCTCACCCTAGGTGGCTATAAGGAATTAGACCTGTACTTCAATCAGAGAAAATCTGTTGGTTAAAATATTCTAGACTTTTGTCCTTGGTTAAAATATCTGTTCATTTTAGGATACTAGATAATATTCAGAGATTATTATCTTTTTTTTTTGGTGTGGTAAATGTATCAGGGTTATGTGTGTGTGTGTGTGTGTGTGTGTGTGTGTGTGTGTTTTAAGAGTCCTTATCTCTTAGAGCTAGAGTCTAAAAATTTACAGTTAAAATATATTTTCTGGAAATTTGCTTCAAAATAAACCCAAAGATGGTGAGAGTGTAGAGATTTAGACAAAACAAGACTGATTGTGAATTGATAAGTACTGAAATCGGATGATAAGTTTTTACTACTATTTTCTCTACTTTTTAACTCCTTTGAAATGAAAGAGAAACAGAAAGAGTCATTTCATCATATATGTGCTTTGGTTACTTAATACTTGGTGGTGGTTTAGTCGCTAAGTCATGTCTGACTCTTGCAACCTCATGGACTGTAACCTTCCAGGTTCCTCTGTCCATGGGATTCTCCAGTCAAGAGTACTGGAGTGGGTTGCCATTTCCTTCTACTCAGTTCATCACTTATTTAAGAAAGAGAATGAGAGATACCTGCCTCATAGGATTGCTTTGAGGAATAATTGAGTTAATTGATGTAATGTACTTAAAATATTGCCTAACTCATGGAGGGTGCTGTGTAAATACTGCCTTTAAAGAAAATATCCTCTATTCCATGTCCAATATTTTAAATTTTAAATTTTGAGATAATTATAAATTCATAAGCAGTTTTAAGAAATAAACAGAGAAATCTCCTGTAATATTTACTCCATCTCTTCCAATTGCAATATCTTCCACAACTATAGTACAATATCACAGCCAGAATATTAATGTTGACATAATCAAGATACAGAATATTCTCTTTACTGTAAGAATCCCTCATGTTGCTCTTTTCAAGCTATACCACTACTATGTCCGTCCTTAACCTGTGACTACCACCAATCTGTGCTCCATTATTTTATGCAGTTGTTTTAAGGATGTTTGTTAATGAAATCATACTGTATGCTACATTTGAGATTGCTTTTTATTTAGATCAGCATCATTCTCTGGAAATTCATACAGATTGTTAATGTTTATTAATCCTTATTGCTGAGTAGTATTCCATGGTATGGATATTCCACAACTTGTTTAACAATCCACTGTTCATTAAAGAATATTTGGGTTATCTCCATTATTTGGCAATTATGAAGGAAGCTTCTTTAAACAGTTGTGTACGTATTTTTGTATGAACATAAGTTTTCATTTCTTTGTGGTAAATGCCCATGAATACAACTGTTCTGTCATATTGCAGTTCTGTCAATTGTAGAAACTANTTGTTTAACAATCCACTGTTCATTAAAGAATATTTGGGTTATCTCCATTATTTGGCAATTATGAAGGAAGCTTCTTTAAACAGTTGTGTACGTATTTTTGTATGAACATAAGTTTTCATTTCTTTGTGGTAAATGCCCATGAATACAACTGTTCTGTCATATTGCAGTTCTGTCAATTGTAGAAACTACAATTAATTTTCTTGTATGCTGCCAAAATGTTTTTCAGACTGATTTAACATTTGAAAAATGCCCATCAGTGATGGATGAGTGATCCTGTTTCTCTACATTTTTTCCAGCAAGAACTTAAGAGTGTTATCACTATTTAAAAAACTATTTTTAGCTATTGTGATAGGTGTGTAGTGATTGCTCACCAGAACTTTAATTTTTTTGGAGAACTTTTCATGTGCTTATATGCCATCTGTATATTCTCTCTAGTGGAAAGTCTGTCTGTGTCTTTTGCCCATTTTATAATTGGTTCATTGTTTAATGTGAGTTTTAAAAAATATTTTCATTATTCTTCATTTGGCATTAAATATGTACTGTATAATACTAAGTGCCAGGCCCTGTTCTAAGATACATTTGTGAACAAAGCATTGATCTGAGTACTTATGAAATTTACATTCTAGTAGAGGAAGAACTGCAATGAGGTATATTGAACATGTTAGAAAGTTACAATTAGTACCAAAACAAAAATTAGAGCAGAGAAAAAGGAATAGAAAATTATAGGTGCAGGTTGCAATACCAAACAACTTGTTCTTGCCTAAACACAGAAGACTATGCAGGCACATTTGTCTTCTGAATGATAGTAAAGAAATATAAGCATTAAAAACAAGGTTTAATGTCAGCCCAACTTGAAAAGTGGGTAGCTAGATTTGTAGCATGTTGGAGAATTTTGGAGGTTGTAATAATTAAGATTTATTGAATGTTAAGCACCAATGACTGTACGTTACCATATACCATTTCTACCATTTCACTGAATCTTCACATGAAGGTGTATTTTACATCTCTAAATGTGTAGGTTTTTTTTTTTTTTTTGAGTTAATTTACCCATGACCCTACAGCTTCTCCCATTCTATTTGGTAATATCAAACTATCAGAATTATTTATGTAATCCATTCTGGATTAAATAAATACACACATACACACTTCTGCCATGTAGCCACTTTTCATTGCTAGATTTCAAAAATTCTTGTGTCACCTACATTAAGTGCCCTTTGCCAGATTCCTTTGCCAGAATCTTTTACTGCTTTATGGCTAACTTTCTCATATTCATATGTGGGCTTCATGGAGACCTCCTCAGGCTTTCAGTCAATAAGATTAACTATTTTAATTTCCTGCAAAGTATTTGCAGAGGTTTCCTTGGTTGGTTATTATTACTGACAATGCAATTTTAGTTTACTGAAGTATCTATCCCCATTACTTGTGTTTTTGAATGAAAATGATATGGATACCCAACATTTCAATAGTGGATTAACTCTATGTGGTCGCATTAACAATATTTCATTTTTCAATGTTTAAAACTTCTAAATATTACTTGTTTATTCATGCTTAGTGTTATTTACCAAGTTAAATATTTCCCTAAAATATGGAAATATCTCTCCCCTTCTCATTCCATTTCCAAAATCTGGTTTTAGGAAGAAGCATTTCCAGAGACTCATCATTTGTACATTGTCTTACACGTTGGTCAAGACATTGTCAAGCGCTTTGTGCTTGACTCCTAAACTACAAGGCCACCAGTTGCGCTCCAAGTCCATATTCAACAACATCATGCGTTCTGTTGGTTTGAAGACAAATTCTTTTCCCTAAGACATGGACATTAAAACATTTTGGGGTTTGGGAAAAAAGATAACAGAATTCATTACAACCAAATTGATAAATATAATAATTTTCTTGATTGTGACTCATTTACATCTGAGTTTGAGAATTATCTGTACAGATATTTGGGGAAAATAATCATATATGAGGCTTAACCATTTAGGTTTAGGTCAAATGTTATTGCATTTTACATTAAATCTGTTTTCCCAGTGTCTGGCCAGTTTTAATCTAGATTTTACTTTATCAGCAAACTTCTTTTTGCATAACTTGAGTTAAACAAAAACTCCTTTTCACTTATTCTATTATTCTGTGCCATCTTCCTTTATATATTGTTTAAGATATACTCCCATTTTCCCAGTGTAAGAAAGTAAGACTTTCAAAATTATATTTGCTTCAAGACTAAATATTCCATGACTTGGTGTAGTCAGACTGTTAGGGGAAGCACACTGATTGAAACTGCCCACCCTGGCCAGGCACCGTAGTAACCATTTGCATGAGTTGTTTTATGACAGGAGATCCTGATAAGAAATATGGAACTAATAAGCCACTACCAGCTGGAAGAGTTCGGGAAATGTCTAAAGGAGACACCGCTTGTCCATCCACTTCCCGGAATCCCTCTTTTGATTGAAACTGCCCACCCTGGCCAGGCACCGTAGTAACCATTTGCATGAGTTGTTTTATGACAGGAGATCCTGATAAGAAATATGGAACTAATAAGCCACTACCAGCTGGAAGAGTTCGGGAAATGTCTAAAGGAGACACCGCTTGTCCATCCACTTCCCGGAATCCCTCTTGCTAGCATCCATCTTGGGTGAACGATGCCTGCGCCACCAGGAAAGGCTTTGAATTAGAATGATTGGCCAAAGACCACCCAGAAACTAATCCCATCACCATAAAACCTGAGACTGCGAGCCACGCGGCAGAGCAGTTCCTCTGGGTTCCCTTACCCTACTGCTCTCCACTCAGGTACCCTTTCCCAATCAAATCTCTTGCTTTGTCAGCACATGTGTCTCCTTGAAAAATTCATTTCCAAGTGTTAAACAAGAGCCCAGTTTTGGGCCCTGGAAGGGGTCCTCCTTCCTGCAAAAAGACTACTATTTTAATGCCTGGATTTTTTTTTTTTAGTACCTTTGTTACTACCTCTTGCTCTTTCTTAATCTAGGAATACTTAGTTTCCTATGCAAATGCATTCTATACTTTTTCTTATTCTTGTCATCAACTGCCAAATTGAGTCATCACTCCATTAAAAACCGTATGCAAATTTCTCTTAAAAAGTTAGTATAAGCCTAAAAATTTGAAAATTTTCTAAGATTAATCACTTGTTATATGGTAGAACATACTTTTCAACCAAAGAGTCTGATTCCAAACCACAGACTCTCCCCACTTTGTTATACTGCCACAGGCTGATTAAGAAATGAGATTTGTCTAACTGACCCTATGGGCCAATATGTAGGGATTAAAATATTAATTTGGTGCTAAGATAACAATGGTAATATAGTGAGATGGAAAAAGTCTCTATTTCCCAGAGCTCATGTCAAGGATAGTACTGTATGCTTTGGGAAGAAATAATGGGTTGGTCAAAAAGTTCGCTCAGAGCTTTCCATACCTTCTTATTGAAAAACCCAAATGACCTTTCTGTGATTGTTCTATTTCCCTAGATGTGGTTTCATCATTTAACACAAGATAGTAAGCATAAGTACAGTAATTTGATTGTGTGTTTTACTAGCTGGAATTCTCCTTATGTCAGTTTCTAACAGGATTTGGATTACTTTGATTCCATTGCTCCACAAATCTTCATTCTCAGTAAATTTTCCAGTATTGGTAATGAAAGTACTTGAATATTCACACTTGCACCATTCCTTGAAATCTTGGCCATTAGTTTGCTTGAACCTCACAAAATATTAACTTGTGTTGTGTTCAGTAAGGAGACCAACAAAACAGCATATGTTTGGTGACTAAACCATTAAAAAATGTCCTCACACCCCTTCAACAATAATCTGTGACATATAAGAATTTCATGGGGTCGCTAACAATCGGACAGACTGAGCGACTTCACTTTCACTTTTCTCTTTCATGCATTGGAGAAGGAAATGGCAACCCACTCCAGTATTCTTGCCTGGAGAATCCCAGGGATGGGGGAGCCTGGTGGGCTGCCGTCTATGGGGTCACACAGAGTCGGACATGACTGAAGTGACTTATCAGCAGCAGCAGCAACAGCTAGTATGAAATATTTTTTGTTCCTTTATACCTTCTTCACACTCTTTGAGAAAGAAATTTCCCACAAATGAAAGAGAAAGAAATACTGGATTCTGGTTTACTAATTTTAGAAATAAATTTGGAGAGAATTATGCTTATTTCATTCTTTACCTTATCTTTTTAGTAATCAACTGGTGATTGCCATTAGCAGCCAGAGCTGCTGCTGCTGCTGCTAAGTTGCTTCAGTCGTGTCTGACTTTGTGTGACCTCATGGACTGCAGCCCACCAGGCTCCTCCATCCATGGGATTTTCCAGGCAAGAGAACTGGAATGGGTTGCCATTCCCTTCTCCCACCAGAGCTGCTAAATTCTGCTAGTTCTAAAACAGTGTCCCCTTAATCTTCATTAATCTCCAATACTTAATAACAAAAGGCCTTCCATTAAAGTATATAAATGGAATATGCATATTAAACCAACTTTCTGAGGTACAGTTTTTTTAGATATCAAATTTGGATAAGGAAAAAGAATTATCTTTGAATAAGATGAAAAACTAGAAAATATGATCTGTTTAAAACTCAAATTATTTAGCTAATCATGGCAACATTATTAAACTAAACTAAAATCAGTGAGGTAAAGAGAGGAATCTACTTACAACCAAAACAAACCAAAAACCAAACAAACAAACAAATTAAAAATACGCCTAGAATTAGCAGGAAAATTCATAGTGGTTTTCTACTTCTATCAACCTCTTTTGCTCCAGAGACTGATGGGTCATCTTTTCTGAGTGAGCCAAACAAACAAACAAAAAAAACAAAACAAGAATTAAAGAAAAATGCACCAAATATATGAACCAGAAGTTGAGTGGTAAAAAATAAAATAAAATAAAATTTCAGGAAAACCCTAATGCATGTCTCATGGAAATTCCCATCTTCCTATCTTCCTATTTATGAAAACATTCAGAGGCAGTTCCACTTTTGAATACAATCTCAGCTTGAAAAGAGATAAATACCTAATTGGGCACTTTCTGGTGACTGAATGCCAAAAGTCTCTGAAGAAAGTTGAATAGAGAATGTTATGTATGGATGTGAAAGTTGGACTGTGAAGAAAGCTGAGCGCCGAAGAATTAATGCTTTTGAACTGTGGTATTGGAGAAGACTCTTAAGAGTCCCTTGTACTGAAAGGAGATCCAACCAGTTCATTCTGAAGGAGATCAACCCTAGGATTTCTTTGGAAATGAATGATGCTAAAGCTGAAACTCCAGTACTGTGGCCACCTCATGCGAAGAGTTGACTCATTGGAAAAAACTCTGATGCTGGGAGGGATTGGAGGCAGGATGAAAAGAGGACGACCAAGGATGAGATGGCTGGATGGCATCACGGACTCGATGGACGTGAGTCTGAGTGAACTCCGGGAGATGGTGATGAACAGGGAGACCTGGCGTGCTGCGATTCATGGGGTCGTAAAGAGTCGGACACGACTGAGCGACTGAACTGAACTGAGCATTGAATGTGTGAAGAATCCTGGAGAGAGAGGAAAGAACGTGATAGTTTTAATTTTTAAAATGCAGAGCATGGCTTTTTCAAATAGTCTACCATCTCCCACCTCTCTTACTGCTCACTTCCCTCCTCATCATTCTAGTTAGAATGTCAGCCATACTCCTCTCATCTAGCTGTGTTGAGTAGATGTTTCTTGCACTGGATCTCTCTACTATTCAGAAGAGTAAAAGAGAAAACAACTTAAAAATAAGCAATCACACCTTTTAAATTTATTGTTTGTGACAATTTTTATAACTTTGTAGTCAATATATGAATTGTTTAAGATTTAAGCATTGAGTCATTTCATATATTAATCCAGTTAACAATTCATTATTAAGTCTTAATATTAAAGGAATGCTTCAATTTCACCATCTATTTACATATATTAAAGACACTGCAGAAAGAGTGAGTTATGGGATTAAATGTATATAAATGTCTCTGTGACTTTTTAGTAAAATAATATATGAAATATTATTGTAGATGTTGGAAAAAAAGTGATGCAAATATTCCATTTATGTATTAATTGACAGTTTGGTAGCCTAAACCATAACTTTTAGCTTCGTTCAAATCTGCAATAAAAGTGAGATCCAATCTAAATATTCTTAAATAGAATCTGTAGATTCTTCAGTGGCCATGTTTCTCTTAGATTTCCCCTTTTGTATATGATACTTGAAAGATCACATAGCATACTCAAAGGCATTGATTCTAGGATGAAATTGATTTCTACACGTCATTCAACCTTTCGTCAAGGTTATAAGAAAGGTGGAAAAATAGATCAAAAGAGACTGAAGGAGGCCAATAGCTTGGCATAAAATGCCACACAGCTATCCACTCAGGGCACAAATGAATAGAGCTGCGCATTGTTCATTCTCCTTGTTAAATAGAAAGGAAGAGACAAACCTCAAGTTAGGAGATTTCAGAGTACTCATATCTTTTATAACTTCTCTTTATACATCTTTATGGAAAAAAGTTTTTATTAAAATATGAACATTTTAATTTCAAATACACATAATATTCCTTTAAATCAAATGATCCTCATACCCCAACATTTGTAAATGTCATTTCTTAAAGGCTAAGAATGTTGTTTTGTGATCTTGCTCACCTATAGAACATATTCAAAAAGTTCAGAGGAAAACATGCACACCTGTCTTGACTTAAGTGGCCTATAAAGAATTGAGTCAAGGGCATGCCAAGGTCTCCACTGAAGACCAAGGGTTGCTTCATAGCTGTCTTATATAGCTTATTATAGCTTATTATAGCTTTATAGCTTATTATAACTTTCTGTAACAGACTAGAATAGGAAGGTAAATATTCATATTCTTTTAATAAGTCCTTTTGATTATACTATCATTTCTCTTCTGATATCAGACTGTATGAATGCTTTTACCCCCTTTTTTGTGTGTAATTTAAATTAACAAATTGGTTAATTACTACACTGTAGCAACAATAATCACACTATTTTTAAATTTCTGGATTATTTTGAAATTAGATTTCAATGAATGTTCCTAATTTGATAAATATAATTACATCTGGTGTAAGTGTAATGAATTAGTTGTCAGTCATGTTGATTAAATGGGGATTTGTGGTGTATATTTGCTTTCTATTGCTGCTGTGACAAACCACCACGAACATATGGCTTGACACAACACAAATTCATTATCTTACAGTTATTAGTTTTGACTTCTGATCTAAGATACAGGTGCCAGCAGAGCTGTATTCCTTTCTGGAGACACTAGGAGAAAATCTCTCTCCTTGCCTTTGCCAGCTTCTAGAGGCCACTTGCATTCCCTGGCTTGTGGCCCCCTTCTAGATGTTCAAATTCAGCAATATAAGGTCAAGTTTTTCTCATGCTGTCATACTTCTGGTTCTGTGAAGTCAGGAAAAGTTCTTGCTTTTAAGAATTTGTGTGATGAGATTGACACCACATAGATAATCTAGGATAATCTCCCCATCTCAAATTTCTTTAGTCATATACACAGTCTCTTTTGCTATCTAAAGTAACATCTTCACAGGCTGTGGAAATTAATGCATTGAGGATGTCATTATTTTTCACCTACTCCACACTAGTAACGATTAAAATTTGCCTGGATATTATTTTAAACTTTTGAATCATTAACAGTGTCATGCAATGTAATGATCATGCAGCCTACCTTTGTTCCTAACCATGTATTTGAAAACTTTGACCACAATCATGTAAACAACTTCCTAACATTTTCAGGCTAATTCCAGACTTCTTAGGGAAAAAGAACCACTATACTTAAATGCTTAAGCTTTGAGCTTTTTCAATTTTAATTAAGAATAAACAAATAGATAAATACAATTATTTTGGGAAACAAGTATATTATGAGGATGTATTTAAGCACAACAGGGAGAGAAGGATTGGATTTTAGCCAGGATATACTGTCATCTTCAGCATGTCTCTTAAGATATTCAGACAGTAGTGTCTCATACATGAAATAAGTAAATTGGATTATGTGATCTGTTAAAAACTCTTGAATTAAAGAATTCTGTAATTTCATTACTTCCTGAATATGATTAGTTCTTAAAACTTATGGGAATTAAAAGCTATTGCCCAATGTTTTAAAGATCATTGATGGTGAATTCTGAAACAGAGAAAATTCCAGAACCAAGAATCAGTGCATAATCAATTTACCACATTTCCATACACGTCATCTATAGAGGATAAAGACCAGTTATTTGGTTATTGTTAATTTTGATTAATTAAAGTTAAATAGTCATTTTGAAGAAAATTTTTGATTTATATCCAGCATTAAATTGTTTGAAAAATATATATTTAAGAAAATTTTTGCTGATTGATTGGCAAAAAAACCTAAAAGAAAGTATTTTATTTAAGAAATAAAATATTTGATAAACTACCTGTATTAATAGATGGAAAGAAAATTTGTAACAAATATAAGAAGCTGAGCCATTCCAGAAGTATGTCATGTTAGGCTGTAGCAAGATTAATATTAGTTGAAATGCTTAAAATTATTTTGATATAACAACTGTGTCTTGACTATTTCTTCTGGCAAAATACTGCAGTGATATCTAAGAATAATAACATTAAACCAGAACTCTAGCCTACCTGATAAAACCTCATTCTGTGTCCTGAAACAAAATTCCTTTGTGATTTCCATTGAAAATTGCTTCTTTACTTCCTGATGTTCTCTGGGCTGCCCAGTGGCAGTTATGTTATAAACCAGAAACACTGAATTATGTGAGGTGAAGTTATGTGACTTAGTGTATAAATTCAGAAATATTTATTCAGAATATCTTTAGTTACAAGTTCCACACAGAGCCAGATCTATTCTTAACACTTGGTAAGGCTGTAATATACTAGCACTAGCAACAAGGGGATAATTTCCTTCAGGTACTCCATGACACTTATTTTCTTTTAAATTTGTCTTGGATCTTGATCAGCTTTCACTCTAAAGAACATGGATATAACATGTACTTCAGCAGTCATGGTAATCCAGTTTAACCATATAAGATAGGTAGTTTTCCAGCCTGGATTGTTTTTGACTTGTCATATATTACATTACATTAGTCTTTAACTATTTATATTTAGTTATATTTGTCCTAATTTTGCTTAAGTCTGTGATTCTACTTTTCCATCTAAATGTATTGTTAGTCTCTAAACAAGTGCTTTTTGTTACTTGTTTGATAAATCAGTTCCCAATATGGACAGTTTAGTTGAACAATATCTTTAATATAGTACTATTAAAACCCTATGGTGGGAGACAACACTTCACATGGAAAGGTAGAGTGAGGCCTTCATAAATCTGCTCCTCCTAAAAGCAACAGAAAATATGTAAAAATAGTCAAAATTAACTTTTTCAAACTCTGGAAAGTAGATAAAGATTTGAAAAATATGTATTTAGCAACGCAGTCAAATCTGACTGTTTGCAACCCCATGAACTCTAGCCTGCCAGGCTCCTCTGTTCATGGGGATTCTCCTGTAAAAATATGGGGAGCATTTATTCAAGAAGCATTGCTGACTTTGGTAAGAGCAACAGAGTTTGTGGACTTATAACCTTATTTCCCATCTCACTCTCCTCAGCTCTGCAAAACTGAAAACCAACAGCCTTGCAAGCACAGTAGCTGTGAAAACCAGAAGTTATGTAACTGTTGGAATAGAAGACCAGGTTTGGATCTTGAGAAGGTCCAACCCTAGAGCATTGTCACCATTTGATCTATTTAACAGCTCTCTGGAAAAGTCCCACTTATAGCATGTTGTTCTTACTTTACCAGATTAGGAATTTCCCCTGCAAGAAAATACCTATTCCCAAAGTGTTTGTGGAAAATATTCAGCAAAAACGTTTAAAATGGGAGCTGCTTAAGGCTGCAATATCTATTTAGGTTAAATAAGAACTTGGCTAAAAATTTAAAAGGAAGATCTATGGAACAAGATGTCCATAGGGGTTTTGAAAAACTCTGTTTCTGGAGTTTTAAAAGTTCATACACATATACAGGACTGGGTGCATCCCTAGTAAAAGACTGAAAAATTCTCAGTCTCACCACTAGCTGATTTTGAAACTTTGCCCAGGTAAGAAGTAAAGAATATGTGAGATTGTAAAATTTGAGTGTTGATGGTAAATCCCAGCAAACATAGCTTCTCAGTAAAAAGTGGAAGACTTATTGGTTCAAGGAAATTAAGGAAATCTTTGACCAATCATTAATTGATCACTAAGTTAACCAAGGGGAAATTTTTACAGATTAGTTCAAGAAAATCATTAACTAACTAAATATGAACAATAATATTAGAAACAACAACAAAGCAGCCACAGCATCAACCTCTGAAGGTGGGGTTTGAGTTCCAGAATTGCCACATTAAGATATATTTAAAGATATAAAGTGTCCAGCTTTCATCTAAAAAAAATAAAATAAAACTCATAAAGTAACAGGAAAGTATGGCCCATACATTGGGGGAAAAAGAAGTATATAGAAACTGTCCCAGAAGGGGTCCAGATGTTGAACTTAATAAACAAAGAGTTTAAATCAGTCATTATAAATATGATGAAACAATTAAAGTAAACCATATCTTAAAATTAAAATGAATTATAGCCACAGTGTCTCACTAATACCATACATCAGTAGATAGAAATTATAAAAGAAGCAAACAGATAATCTAGAGTTGACAAGTACAAAATAAGATAAATTCATTAGAGGAGATCTACAGAAGATAGGAAAAGGAGTACGTCAAGGCTGTATATTGTCTCCCTGCTTATTTAACTTATATGCAGAGTACATCATGAGAAACGCTGGAATGGGAGAAACACAAGCTGGAATCAAGATTGCCAGGAGAAATATCAATAACCTCAGATATGCTGATGACACCACCCTTATGGCAGAAAGTGAGGAGGAGGAGCTAAAAAGCCTCTTGATGAAAGTGAAGGAGGAGAGCGAAAAAGTTGGTTTAAAGCTCAACATTCAGAAAACGAAGATCATGCATCTGGTCCCATCACTTCATGGGAAATAGATGGGGAAACAGTGGAAACAGTGTCAGACTTTAT
>SJYX01012892.1:203577-213974 GCA_006410675.1 Oreotragus oreotragus
GCACTCAGCCTTCTTCACAGTCCAACTCTCACATCCATACATGACCACAGGAAAAACCATAGTCTTGACTAAATGGACCTTACTCGGCAAAATAACGTCTCTGTTTTTGAATATGCTATCTAGGTTGGTCATAACTTTTTTTCCAAGGAGTAAGCGTCTTGTAGCTTTCTAGGATAAATTGTAAAGGCACCAGATGATAAATCAGTTTTGCACAAAGCAAGAAAGAGCCCAGTAAAGTTGACTGTATTTGTAAATATAACTAACAATATTAATGTAGATTGCTTTGAATTAGGATGTTAACTTTATCTTCAGAGAATGACTAAGAAAACACCTACAATATTATAAGTGGAACAAGAAAGTAATTACATGATACACTAAAACATATCTATTGAACACAAAGCGGTGATGAGGGATAGACAAAGACCATATAAATTATGGAAATTAATTAGCAAAATGACATATGTGAAGCTTAATATCAGAAATTATTGTTGTAAAGGAATTAGACACTCCAATTGAAATATAACTTCTGGCAGAACAGACAAAAATTCATGATCCAACCATTTGTTGTTGCTATTGTTCAATATTAAGTCATGTCTGACTTTTTGTGACTCATCTACTGCAGCACACAGGCTTCTCTATCTTTCACTATCTCCAACTATGTACATGTATAAAAAACATACTTTAGATTCAAATACAAAGAAAATAATTGAAAATAAAAACAGACTCACAAGGAGAAAACAAACTGGTGATGGTTTAGTCACTGAGTCATGTCCAACTTTTGCAACCCCATGGAGTGTCACCTGCCAGGCTCCTCTGTCCATGGAAATCTCCAGGCAAGAATACTGGAGTGGGTTGCATTCCCTTCTACAGGATATCTTCCTGATTCAGGAATCAAACCTGGCACTGCAGGCAGGTTCTTAACTGACAGAGCTATGAAGGAAGTTTGAAAACAAACATATGGCTATCAAAGAGGAGAGGGAGGGAAGAAGCAATCAATTAAGAATATGCGAATAACAGATAAAACTACTATACATGAAACAGCTAAACAACAAGATTTACTGTATACCACGAGGAATTATAACAGCCAAAAAAGATGTCCTTTTCTTTATAGGGGAGTGGAATGCAAAAGTAGGAAGTCAGGAAATACCTGGAGTAACAGGTGAATTTGGTCTTGGAGTACAGAATGACACAGGGCAAAGGCACATAGAGTTTTGCCAAGAGAATGTACTGGTCATAGCAAACACCCTTTTCCAACAACACAAAAGAAGACTCTACACATGGACATCACAAAACAGCAAACCCCAAAATCAGATTGATTATACTCTTTGCAGCCAAAGATGGAGAAGCTCTATACAGTCAGCAAAAACAAGACTGGGACCTGACTGTGGCTCAGATCATGAACTCCTTTTTGCCAAATTCAGACTTAAATTGAAGAAAGTAGGGAAAACCACTAGACCATTCAGGTATGATCTAAATCAAATCCCTTATGATTATACAGTGGAAGTGAGAAATAGATTTAAGGAACTAGATATGATAGACACAGTGCCTGATGAACTATGGGTGGAGGTTCATGACATTGTACAGGAGACAGAGATCAAGACCATCCCCAAGAAAAAGAAATGCAAAAAAGCAAAATGACTGTCTCGGGATGCCTTACAAAAAGCTGTGAAAAGAAAAGTGAAAGGCAAAAGAGAAAAAGAAAGATATAAGCATCTGAATGCAGAGTTCCAAAGAATAGCAAGGAGAGATAAGAAATCCTTCTTCAGTGATCAGTGCAAAAAACTAGAGGAAAACAACAGAATGTGAAAGACTAGAGATCTCTTCAAGAAAATTAGAGATACCAAGGGAACATTCCATGCAAAGATGGGCTCAATAAAGGACAGAAATTGTATGGACTTAACAAAAGCAGAAGATATTAAGAAGAGGTGGCAAGAATACACAGAAGAACTGTACAAAAAAGATCTTCATGACCAGGATAATCACAATGGTGTGATCACTCACCTAGAGCCAAACATCCTGGATGTGAAGTCAAGTGGGCCTTAGAAAGCATCACTATAAACAAAGCTGGTGGAGGTGATGTAATTCCAGTTGAGCTATTTCAAATCCTGAAAGATGATGCTGTGAAAGTGCTGCACTCAATATGCCAGCAAATTTGGAAAACTCAGCAGAGTCCACAGGACTGGAAAAGGTCAGTTTTCATTCCAATCCCAAAGAAAGTCAATGCTAAAGAATTCTCAAACTACTGCACAATTTCACTCATCTCACACCAGGACTTCCCTGGTGGTTCAGATGGTAAAAGCATCTGCCTACAATGCAGGAGACCAGGGATGGATCCCTTGGTTGGGAAGTTCTCCTGGAGAAGGAAATGGAAACCCACTCCAGCATTCTTGCCTGAAAAATCTCATGGACGGAGGAGCCTGGCAGGCCACAGTCAATGGGATGGCAAAGATTCGGACATGACTTAGCAATTTCACTTCTTCTTCTTCTTTTTCTTCTTCTTAACACGATAGCAATGTAATGCTCAAAATTGTCCAAGCCAACCTCAGCAATACATGAACTGTGAAGTTACAGGTGTTCAAGTAATTTTAGAAAAGGCAGAGGAACCAGAGCTCAAATTGCCAACATCTGCTGTATCATTGGAAAAGCTTGAGAGTTCCAGAAAAATATCTATTTCTGCTTTGTTGACTATGCCAAAGCCTTTGACTGTGTGGACTGCAATAAACTGTGGAAAATTCTGAAAGAGATAGGAATACCAGACTACCTGTCGTGCCTTTTGAGACATCTGTGTGCAGGTCAGGAAGCAATAGTTAGAACTGGACATGGAACAACAGACTGGTTCCAAATGGGAAAAAGAGTATGCCAAGGCTGTATATTGTCACCCTGCTGATTTAACGTATATGCATAGTACATCAGGAGAAACACTGGGCTGGAAACATAAGCTGGAATCAAGATTGCCGGGAGAAATATCAGTAACCTCAGATATGCAGATGACACCACCCTTATGGCAGAAAGTGAAGAAGAACTAAAAAGCCTTTTGATGAAAGTGAAAAAGGAGAGTGAAAAATTGGCTTAAAGCTCAACATTCAGTAAATTAAAATCATGGCATCCGGTCCCATCACTTCATGACAAATAGATGGAGAAACAGTGGAAGCAGCAGCTGACTTTATTTTTCTGGGCTCTAAAATCACTGCAGATGGTGATGGCAGCCATGAAATTAAAAGACGCTTACTCCTTGGAAGAAAAGTTATGACCAACCTAGATAGCATATTCAAAAGCAGAGACATTACTTTGCCGACTAATGTCCATCTAGTCAAGGCTATGGTTTTACCTGTGGTCATGTATGGATGTGAGATTTGGACTGTGAAGAAAACTGAGCATCGAAGAATTGTTGCTCTTTAACTGTGGTGTTGGAGAAAACACTTGAGGGTCCCTTGGACTGCAAGGAGATGCAACCAGTTCATCCTAAAGAAAAGGAAGTCAATCCTGGGTGTTCACTGATGGGATTATTGTTGAAGCTGAAACTCCAATACCTGATGCAAACTTATTATAGAAGACCCTATGATGGGATAGATTGAGGGCAGAAGAAGGGGATGAAAGAGGATGAAATGGTTGGATGGCATCACCAATTCAATGGACATGGGTTTGGCTGAATTCCGGGAGTTGGTGATGGACAGGGAGGCTTGGTGTGCTGCAGTTCATGGGGTCACAAAGAGTCGGACATGACTGATGTTGGGAATGATTGAGGGCAGGAGGAGAAGGGGACAACAGAAGATGAGATGGTTGAATGGCATCACCGACTCAATGGAGATGAGTTTGTGTAAGCTCTAGGAGTTCCTGATGGACAGGGAGGCCTGGCATGCTGTGGTCCATGGGGTCACAAATAGTTGGACACAACTGAATGACTGAACTGAATTGAACTGTACTGAACAGGAATATAATCAATATCTTGCAATAACTGGTAATGAAATATAATCTGAAAAAAGTTACTAAATCAATTTGCTGTATACTTACGACTAACACAATATTGTAAATTAACTTTTATTTTTTTAAAAAAGAAAGTTTGGGGAAAGATATACCATATAAACAATAACCAAAGAAATCTGGGTAATTAAACTAACAAAATGAAAATAGATAAACATTTGTAACAGTAACAAAGGGGGCATTTTTGATGATGTAGGAATCATTTCATATACAGATTTGACAACAGAACCCCAAAATAGTTGAAATAAAAACTGATGGAATAGAAATTGTAACACTAATTTTTAGAGAATCAATCAATCCACTTTTAATAAAGGATAGTACAACAAGGCTTAAGGTCAACAAGAATCTTCTATAATATCTAGACCAGTAGACATTTATAGAAGAATTCACCCAACAAAAAAGAACACACATTCTTCTTAAATGCACATAGAACATTCTCTAGAAATGACTGTATTCCAGGCCATAAAATAAGCTTCAATAATTTTAAAAGAACAGAATCATACCAAGCATATTCTCCAAGCATATGTAATTTAACAAGAAATTGATAATAGAACAAAATTTTTGAAGTTCATTTGGGTATGGAAAATGAATAATACTCTGAAAAATAACCAATAAGTCAAAGAAGAGATCACAAGATAAGTTTGAAAATTTGATAATACGTGAGCAGAAATGCAATATATCAAAGCATACACAGCGCCAGAAGAGCCAAGGCCTAGAACACATCATTCATGAGTTCTATCAAACATTAAAGAACAGAATGATTGCCATACTTTCAAAAAAGAAGAGGAGAATGTGGGAAAAGGATAAGTAAGAACTTCTTAATTCATTATTATTTTGATAGCAAAATTCAGGCAAATAAATCACAAGACATGAACGCTGGATACATAAAATATTTTTTTACAAAAAGAAACACAAAACTGCTCTACAAAATACTAGTAAACAAAATCCAGCAACATATGGAGATTAACCACCGAGACCATGAGAGAATTACCCCAGGAATACAATAATTCAAGTTTGTTTCAACTTCCAAAAAGTCAGTCAGTATATTGAACCATACATGGTAGAAACAGTGGTGACTCCTATAAAAAGAAAATATGTCCATATCTCAGAACATGTAATATTATTTGGCAAAATGTATCTTTATATCAAGCCAAAGAGTTATGGTATGTTGCTATAGCACTCTTAGAAAAATAACATGCCATATAAATATAATAAAAATAAATCCCACATGATGGTTTCCATAGACACAGATAAAATATTTGACAGCATGCAACACACTTCCATGATAAGAACACTCAGCAATCAATGAAGAGAAGGGAATTTCTTCACTCTGGTAAAAAGCATCATAAAAAACCTGTAGCTGGGCTTCACTGGTGATTCAGCTATAAAGAACCCACCTGCCAATGCAAGAGACATGGGTTCAATTCCTGATCCAGGAAGATCTCATATCTTGCAGAGAAACAAGGTCCATGTGCCACAGCTACTAAGCCTGTGCTATCGAGCCCGAGAGCCCCAACTACTGAGCCCGTGTGCTGCAACCATTGAAGCCCCAGAGCCCTAGAGTCCATGCCCACAAGAGAAGCCATCACAGTGAGAATCTTGTGCACTGCAACTGGAAAGTAACCCCCGCTCACCACAATTAGGAAAAAGCTCTTACAGCAAGAAAGACCTAACACAGCCACAAATAAATAAATAAAATCATATAAAAACCCTCTAGGTAGCGTTATACTTAATAGTGAAAGACTGAATACTTCCTTCCTAGGCTCATGAACAAGATCGAGATATTGCTCTCATCACTTCTATTCAACATACACTGTGGGTTTTATTTACAGGAATTAGACAAGAAAAATAAATAAAGGCATTTACATTGTAAAGAAAGAGGTAATCATCTTTATTTTCAGGTGATGTGATTTGTATATAGAAAATTCTAAGAAATTCACAAAAACTATTAAAACTGATCAGCAAAGTTGCAAGGTACAAGATCATTGTACAAAATTTAATTGTATCTCTGTAGAGGACTCTTGAGAGTCCCTTGGACTGCAAGTAGATCCAACCAGTCCATCCTAAAGGAGACCAGTCCTGTGTATTCTTTGGAAGGACTAATGCTGAAGCTGAAACTCCAACACTTTGGCCACCTGATGTGAAGAGCTGACTCATTATAGAAGATCCTGATGCTAGGAAAGATTGAGGGTAGGAAGAGAAGGGGACGACAGAGGAAGAGATGTTTGGATGGCATCATCGACTTGATGGACCTGGGTTTGGGTGGACTCCAGGAGTTGGTGATGGACACAGAGGCCTGGCGTGCTGCAGTTCATGGGATCGCAAAGAGTCAGACACGACTGAGTGACTGAACTGAACACTAGCATTGAACAATTCAAAAATAAAGCTAAGTAGTCAATTCCATGTATGCTGCTGCTGCTAAGTCACTTCAGTCGTGTCCAACTCTGTGTGACCCCATAGACGGCAGCCCACCAGGCTCCCCCATCCCTGGGATTCTCCAGGCAAGAATACTGGAGTGGGTTGCCATTTCCTTCTCCAATGCATGAAAGAGAAAAGTGAAAGTGAAGTCGCTCAGTCTGTCTGACTGTTAGCGACCCCATGGACTGCAGCCCACCAGGCTACTCCATCCACTGGATTTTCCAGGCAAGAGTACTGGGGTGGGGTGCCATTGCCTTCCCCGAATTCCATGTATAATAATATGAAAAATAAAATATTTAGCAATCAGTGCAGTAAAAGAGTGTAAGACTTGTACACTAAAAACTGCAAAAATGTTTAAAAAATTAAAATTTAAATAAATGGAATATCATTCCACATTCATGGATAAAATAGACTTAATATCATTAAGATGACAATCTACAGGTTTAGCATAATTCCAATTGAAATTCTAACTGACAAAAAAAAAATAAATTGAAAATCAGATCTTAAAATTCACATGGAAATTTAAAGAACCCAGCCAAACTTTCTTGAAAAAGAACCAAGTTCCTGGACTCACATTTTTTAATTTCACAATTTACTACAAAGCTGCAGTAATTAAAACAGAGTAGTACTGACCTAAAGATAAATGAGACTGATGATTCCACACGAAGACATGTGCCATGTGCTTAGTTATGTCCAACTCATTGGGACCCCACGGACTGTAGCCCACAGCCTCCTCTGTCCATGGGATTTCCCATGGAAAAATATTGGAGAAGGCTGCCCATTTCCTAATTCAAAGGGTTTTCCCACCTGAGGAATCCAACCTGCATCTCCTGTGTCTCCTGCATAAAGATAATTAGATCAGTGGAATATAAGAGTCCAGAAATAAACTCTTCCACTTATGATGAACTAAGTTTTAACAATTATGCCAAGATATTTTAATGTAAAAGGAATCGTATTGTCAACAAATGGTGTTGAAACTATTGAGTTACTACATAAAAAAAGAAACTGCAATCCTACCTTACATCATACAAAAGAATGAACTAAAAATTGGATCATAGACACAAATGTAAGGGATAAAACTATATTAGAAAACTTTAGAGGAAAACATAGAAGTAAATCTTTATGACCTTGAGGTAACTAATGGCTTTAGATATGACACTAAAAGCCCAAGTGACAAAATAAAAACAAAATAATTAGACTTCAGCAAAATTAAACAATTCTGTGTTATAAAGATCACAAGAAAAGTTAAGAAACAAACCACAAAACAATGACAAACCATTTCACATCCACTAGGAAGACTACAGAAAACAGATAATGACAAGTAGCAAAACATAGAAACAAATTTTCACCATTAGTGAATGGATAAATAAATTATGGAATATCTATTCAATAGATTATTCATCAGTAATAGAAAAGAATGAAAGACTGAATGACATGAATGAAACTTGAAGATATTATGCAAATTGTAATTAAAAGAAAATGGTCATATATTATATGATTCTATTTATGTAAAATGTCCAGAATGGACAAATTTATAAAGACAGAAAGTAGCTTAGTAGTTGTCTGGAGTTTGGCCATTGGGGAGATGAAGAATGACTGCTAATAAGTATGAAGTTTTTTTTGTGCATGGTAATATGTTCTAAAATTAGGTTGTCACATGATTGCACAACTCAAGGAATATGCTTTTTACAAGCCATCAAATTGTATACTTTAAATGGGTAAATTTAATGGCATGGAATCTCAATGAAACTGTTAAAAAAAAAAAAAAAAACCCAAAACTTGATGTAGCTGTTCTGTCCTATGAAACCTGAGTTCTTCTACTTAGCAACAAAGTACAAACATTGGATAAATTGAATAGAATCCTTAAAGGAAAAACAAATGAAATGTTACTGGGAGAAGGGTTCAACCATACATTTACATTGACGGAACATGTTTCTCTGGATCTTGTAATATTCTTGTAAGACTGATAAATGTTAATATTCAAAGAAGGAAAGTAAAAATATTTTATAAATCAGGGGGAGTACAATGCCAAGATTTTTGATTACTTGAAGTGACTAGTCTGATTTGGCAGATATATTGAATGTGAGAAAAGTATTCAGAATAAAGTATGGAAGATTGGGTTAAAAACCATAGAGAGGAAAACCTAGATTTCTAAAGAAAATAATATATATCTTAGATTAGAAAGTTATGAGATAGACTAGATGCAAAACAAGAACAATTGGCATCCATTTTCTTTTAATCTCCAAATCACTTAGAATAAGAAGAGAGGAAAAGGCAAGAGTAGAAAATAACTGTGGGTCTTTAATATCATAAATCACTGCCATCAGTTGATCTTTTGAGAGAATAGGAAAGAAGGAAGTGTTAGTCACTCAGTTGTGTCCAACTCTGCAACCCCATGGATTGTAGCCCATCAGGCTCCTCTGTCTATGGAATTATCCAGGCAAGAATACTGAAGTGGGCTGCAGTTCCCTTCTCCAGGGGTTCTTCCTGATGGAAGGATTGAACCTGGGTCTCCTGCATAGCAGGCAGATTCTTTGCCATCTGAATAACCTCAGATATGCAGATGACACTACCCTTACAGCAGAAAGTGAAGAAGAAATAAAAAGCCTCTTGATGAAAGTTGAAAGAGGAGAGTAAAAAAGTTGTCTTAAAACTCAGCATTCAGAAAATTAAGATCATGGCATCTGGTCCCATCGCTTCATAGCAAATAAAAAGGAAACAGTGCAAATAGTGACAGACTTTATTTGGGGGCCTCCCAAATCACTGCAGATGGTGACTGCAGCCATGAAATTAGAAGACGCTTGCTCCTTGGAAGAAAAGTTATGACCAACCTAGATAGCATATTCAAAAGCAGAGACATTACCTTGCCAAAAAAGGTCCATCTAGTCAAAGCTATGATTTTTCCAGTAGTCATGTATGGATGTGAGAACTGGATTATAAAGAAAGCTGAGCACCAGAGAATTGATGCTTTTAAACTATGGTGTTGGAGAACACTCTTGAGAGTCCCTTGGACTGCAAGGAGATCCAACCAGTCAATTTTAAAGGAAATCAGTCCTGAATATTCACTGGAAGGACTGATGCTGAAGCTGAAACTCCAATACTTTGGTCATCTGATGTGAAGAACTGACTCATATTGAAAAAGACCCTGATGCTGGGAAAGATTGAAGGCAGGAAGAAAAAGGGACAACAGAGGATGAGATGGTCCTCAGTGGACATGAGTTTGAGTAAACTCCTGAAGTTGGTGATGGACAGGGAGGCCTGGCGTCCTGCAGTCCATGGGGTCACAAAGAGTTGGACACGACTGAGAATCTGAACTGAACTAAACTGAGCCACCAGGAGAGCCCAACATATAGGACTTATGCACAAATGACCTGCAGAAATACTGGAGTAAAGATTATGAAAGAAATGTAATTGCTCAATTTGGGACACAAGTATTACCTTTCCTACAGCAAAAGAAAAGTCGTTTATCTAGCAGACACATTTGTGATGCAAAGGATGGTTTTCCTATATTGTAAACAGAATTTGAGTTTCAAGTGCTTCATATAATGCATACATGTCCATAGCCAAGTCACAACCTTGTAAGCAATCGCTATTACACATGTAAAATTTTATTATAATATCAACTACTCTATGCTTTTCAGAGGACTGACAGCTTAACACAATGCCGTGCTTTTATTATAATTTAAAATAATCACATAAGTTCCAACTGGCCTTGGCAAGATATCATGTCCTAGTCACCCTACAGCAAAGGTTTCACAATACAGGCTGTAGGAGAACAGTCATGAGAAGGCTATTATAAAAAATATATTATCTAGCTTCTCTTAGTGGCCAAATGCAACTCTATTAAAATTCTGACTTGTGCTGTGCTTAGTTGCTCAGTCATGGCTCTTTGCAACCCTATATACCTGTCTCTTATACACATCTAGATGTGTATAAGAGACAGTGCCACAGCTACTAAGCCTGTGCTATCGAGCCCGAGAGCCCCAACTACTGAGCCC
>SJYX01012892.1:218590-241547 GCA_006410675.1 Oreotragus oreotragus
TCAAATCACTAGTTGGAAAGGTTTAAAATTTTCTAGAGATAACAAATTTGTTCAAGTTAGTTCATAAATGTAATGCAATATCAATCAAAATCTATATGGGTGTTTCATTAAATTTTATAAGCCAATCCTGATATTTATATATCAAAGAGTAAAAATGAAGAATAAAAAAGAAATGTTTCAATAATACTAGACTTGAAGGGATTCTTCACAAGTAGCTAAACAATTTTCATGCCTTAAGGCTCAATATATTATATTATTTAAGCTGGGATAGATGAACAGAACTGTAGAACATTAGAAAGAGCCTAGAGTTTGTAATTATGCTATCTAGATATATGATGGAAATGGCAAAGGTGAAATCATCAACTATTCAGTAAATAGTTCTGGATCCATTGATCTTCTCTGCACAACATACTACACAGGAAAAATGGATTTTACTTGTAAAAGGCAATAGCAAAATTTTAAATTTATAGAATAATTTAGAGGAACATCTTTTTCAACTGGCAATATAATACAAGTATAGTGAAACAAGACTAAGAAACTACAGTCATATAAGAAAATATCAATGTATATGGCTATATTATAAAACAAAAGTAACAAAAAGAAAAGTAATGTTAATTAACCATGAACATGCTTATAGCCTGGGAGGAAATATTTGCATGTCATGTGATCAACGAAGAAGTAATATTCAAAATATATAAAGCATTTCCATAAGTCAAAAGCAAAAGAACACAGCCAAAAAAGAGGCAAAAATTTGAAGAGCATTTTAGAGAAGATTGTTGTCCCTTGAAATTAAGAGAAATGTGAATTTCAAAGTACAATGTTATATTCATCAGCTTGGAACAAAAACAAAGATCACATGAGGAAAATGTGAATAAATAAACGAAGATTTACACACCCAGAAAGCAGGCATGTAAATAGACAGTCATTAGCAAGAAATTTGACCATCTGCAGGAAAACCAGAATATATTCTTCAAACTAGTAACTCCATTCCTAAAAAATCTTCAGTGCAACATGAATACAAGGAAACACAAACAAGACCATTCACTGCAACACTGGGTGCAAAAGTTGGTGCTTCCCACGTGGCTCAGGTGGTAAAGAATCCACTAACCAATGCAGGAGATGCAGGTTCGACCCCTGGTTCAGGAAGATGACCTGGAGGAGGAAATGGTAATCCTCTCCAGTATTCTTGCTGGGAGAACAGTCCACGGTGTTGTAAAGAGTCACACAGGACTGAAGCAACTGAGCACATAGAAATCAATAATATGCATTATGGCTATACAAATACACAGTAAAAGTAAAAACACACATATGGAAATGGCACACAGAAAACTCAAAATGATAAATGTGTCAAAGGAAGAAGGGCAAAATAGGATTGCAAAGAGATACGTGTTGAATTTCCAAATATATTTGTAATGTTTTCTCTCTTAAAAAGAAGGTCTGGAGAAAATATGACAAACATTAAAATTTCCAAAAGTTAGTATCAGGATACTCGCATTTATTAAATTATTCTTTAAATGTTTGGTATTTTGGAGTTTTCTATAATAAAAGAAGAAAAGAACTCAGGTGAACTTTGAGCCTTTGAAGTGAGGAGAAAAGCAGTGACATGGCTATACAAGGAATTGTAAAATACCAAGAAAAGAGGTTTCAGTTTTTAAGACCAAATACTGCTCCCCTCCAAAAAATAAAGTTTAAAATAATAAACTTAGGAATCTTTATATTTTCTTCCTTTGATCTCCAGTTCTAACCTAAATTTCTCAGTTTTAATATATTCTTCATTCAGAATGTGATCCAAACTCTGGCATCTTTACTGAATTCTAGATATGCAAGCATTTGTTTTTAAATGGAAAAAATATGGTTGTATAAACATCAAATATACCATGCATCCAACAACTGGAATGTGGTAATAACATGCCCCTTTATAGCTTATAGGATTTAATATGATGTTCTGAAGAGTTCAAATCCAGATTAAAAATATATAATATACTGAGATGGATAAGAAAGGATTCACCCTTGAAATACATTGGCCGAGACAATTGAGAAGAATATTTCAATCTCTGACTGAATGAATATATACTGAACAAATTGGCTCAGTAGAAAAGCATCACTATAAGTGATAAGAAAAGTGGGCTCTGGTACATGAAACTGAATGAAGAGAATGTACATTCATGTACCTGCCCTGAGTCATTTGTGTGAGACAGCTCTGTGAATGCCACTGGGGATCAGCTTTAACTTGGAAGTTTTCTGAAGTTTATATACATATATATATACACATACCATCTGTGACTTAGAAAGGGAAACTATCAATTTTGATTATCTAAGCTTAGTGCATACTATGTTGCCTAAAGTGTCTTAATGCTTAAAGAGTCAATAAATGGAGTGAATGAGACAGAATCCAAATTTAATAAGAAATAAATTAAGTTCAAAGAATACAATGAGTAGTAGGAAATAGATGTACTGTGTTTTCTCCAAAGATGGATTAAATTCAAGAGAAAAAGGACAGGCAATACAAATGATGTCAAGCCAGAAAGCTAACAAGACAAGAGGCATGTGCCAGGTACAGTTAGCTGCCTTCCAGAGTTCATAGAATCAGTTCAGTTGCTCAATCATATTGGACTCTTTGTGAACCCACACTGCAGAATGCCACGCCTCCCTGTCCATCACCAACTCCGGGAGTTTACTCAAACTCATGCCCATTGAGTCAGTGATGCCATCCAACCATCTCATCCTCTGTCGTCCCCTTCTCCTCCCACCTTCAATCTTTCCCAGCATCAGGGTCTTTCCCAATGGGTCAGTTCTTTGTATCAGGTGGCCAAGGTATTGGAGTTTCAGCTTCAACATCAGTCCTTCCAATGAACACTCAGGACTGATTTCCTTTAGGATGGACTGGTTGGATCTCCTTGCACTCCAAGGGACTGTCAAGAGCTTTCTCCAACAAAAGCATCAGTTCTTCGGCACTCAGCTTTCTTTATAGTCCAACTGTCACATCCATACATTACTACTGGAAAAAGTATAGCCTTGACTAGATGGACCTTTGTTGACCAAGTAATGTCTCTGCTTTTTAATATGCTGCCTAGGTTGGTCATAGCTTTTCTTCCAAGAAGTAAGCGTCTTTTAATTTCATGGCTGCAGTCACCATCTGCAGTGATTTTGGAGCCACCCAAAATAAACTCTGTCACTGTTTCCATTGTTTCCCCATCTACTTCCCATGAAGTGATGGGACTAGATGCCATGATCTTCGTTTTCTGAATGTTGAGCTTTAAGCCAACTTTTTCGCTCTCCTCCTTCACTTTCATCAAGAGGCTTTTTAGTTCCTCTTCACTTCTGCCATAAGGGTGGTGTCATCTGCATATCTGATGTTATTGATATTTCTCCCAGCAATCTTGATTCCAGCTTGTATGTTTACAGACTACACTGTGTTTAATCCCAAAGTTTTTCTTTGCTCTGCTCTCAAAAAGGAATTGGAGCAATCAAGATTCATAGGGCAACAGATACCTTCAAGTATAAAAACACAGGCATATTGACCTTAACTGCTTGTTTTAATGTAAAAGACTGGACTAACTATCAGTGAAAGATGATTTGCCCCATATATCCAGAGAAGAACTTTTTAATTGTGCAGTAAAACTGCTGAAGTCTGGTAACGATAGTGTGAAAATCAGAATTTTTTTCTAAGTAAGTCTCCTCTTAGGTTTATGCTTTGTCCCCTACTGTGAAATAAATATAAAGCAATACACTCACATTGTAGTGGCATTAAGGAGCTTAGTTTATAAATCCATAGAAGACTTTGAATAAATTCTCAACATAAAGGTAACATTATTTATTCATTTAGCAAATACTATTACAGCCTTTACAATGTGCCAGGTTCTGGTGTAAATACTTAGAAAACAGGCTTGCTTGATTCTTACTAGAACCCTGTTAGGTAGGTATTATAATCTTCACCTTAAAGACAGAAAACTGTGATGAAATATGTGACTTGCTCAGAGTCACATGGTTAAAAAGGCAGTTTAATCCAAATCTATGATCTGAATAACTACAACTACAACTACTACTATTACTACTACTACACACACACATATTCTAAATAGGAAACCCAATGCTTATAGGTGAACTTTGACAGGAAGTGTTGTAAGGAAGGTTTATGGAAATGGGTAGAGATGTACTACAGAGAAGAAAAGCAAAAGATGGATATAATGGAGAAAAAATAAATGGTTCTTCCTCCCTTCAAAGGTATTGCCAGAATTTTATTTGTAGTCCAGAATAATAAGTCCTAAGAAGCAAGATACCCAAATGTCATCCCTAAAATGTTTGAACACAAGACTGAAAAATGAATGCAAGGACTTCAAAGAAGTAGAAAAAGGAAAAATCTATTTACCTTATTCTGTGTATTTGTTGTTGTTGTCGTCCAGCCAGCCGGTCTTGTCTAACTCTTTGCAACCCCATGGACAGCACTTCAGGCCTCCCTGTCCCTCACCATCTCCCAAAGTTTGTCTAAGTTTCTGTCCATTGCATCAGTGATGCCCTCCAGCCATCTCATCCTCTGACGCCCTCTTCTCCTTCTGCCCTCAAACTTTCCCAACATCCGAGATTTTTCCAGTGACTCGTCTTTTTGCATCAGGTGACCAAAATACTGGAGCTTGAGCTTCAGCATCAGTCCTTCCAATGAGTGTTCAAGATTGATCTCCCTTAGATTGACTGGTTTGATCTCCTTGCTGTCCTCTCAGGAGTCTTCCCCAGCACCACAGTTCAAAGGTATCAATTCCTTGGTGCTCTGCCTTTATGGTACAGCTTTTACAAGCATACATGACCACTGGGGAGACCATAGTCTTGACTATATGGACCTTTGTCGGTAATGTCTCTGCTTTTCAACACACTGTCTAGGTTTGTCATTGTTTTCCTGCCGAGAAGCAATTCTCTTCTGATTTCATGGCTGCAGTCACCATCCACAGTGATTTTAGGGCCCAAGAAGAGGAAATCTGTCACTACTTCCACCTTTTCCCCTTCTATTTGCCATGGTATAATGTGGCCAGATGTCATGATCTTAGTTTTTTTAATGTTTAGTTTTAACCCAGCACTTTCACTCTCCTCCTTCACCCTCATCAAGAGGCTTTTTAGTTCCTCCTCATTTTCTGACATTAAAGTGGTATCATCTGCATATATATAAGGTTGTTGATGCTTTTCCTGTCTATTTTGATTCCAGCTTGTAACTCATCCAGGCTGGCATCTCTTATGATGTGCTCAGCCTATAGGTTAAATAAACAGGGTGACAGCAAACAGCTCTGTCATATCCTTTATCAATCCTGAGCCAATCAGTTGTTCCATACAGGGTTCTAACTGTTGCTTCTTGACCCGTCATGGTAAATAGTATCAAATACTCATAACAATGGAAATTTAATGACATAGGTAGAGGCTTTACTAGAGTCCATTCTTAATCACTGAATTAATGTTGATAAACATTTTATTTAATAACTCATTAAAATAGCTCTAATTTAAAATGCTGGAAAAGTCTGGTACTTGGAGTAACATGACTTTCCTGATAGATCATTTGGTAAAGAAGTCACCTGCAGTCAAGGACATCCCAGGTTGGATTAATGTCATGTACTCTCATATTAATCACATGTTCAATGAATTACTCTCTACTAGATGCTTCGGGAATACTGAGAGAGTTATTAAATGTAATTTTTGCTGAAAAAAAAAAAGCTTATAGCATAATATAAGCTATACAAATCAATGCATGAATAAAATAGGTAACAATTCAAGTTGAGTATGAAGTAGATTGGTATATATTGTATCCATAAAGCTGGCAGGAGGGGCTTGGTAGGCTACAGTCCATGGAGTCATGAAGAGTCGGACACGACTGAGCGATTTCACTTTCATGCATTGGAGAAGGAAATGGCAACCCACTCCAGTGTTCTTGCCTGGAGAATCCCAGGGACGGGGGAGCCTGGTGGGCTGCTGTCTGTGGGGTCACACAGAGTCGGACACAACTGAAGTGACTTAGCAGTAGCAGCAGAATGAATGGAAGTTTTCCCAGCTGGTACTATTGGTAAAGAACCTGCCTGCCAATGCAGGAGATGTAAGAGGTGTGGATTAGATCCCTGGGCCAGAAAGATCCCTTGGAGGAGAGCCTGGCAATCCACTCCAGTATTCTTGCTTGGAGAATCCCATGGACAGAGAAAGCTGATGGGCTACAATCCATAGGGTTGTGAAGAGTCAGACAGGACTGAAGCAACTTAGCATGCATGCACGGAAAATGAATGGAACTGTTTCTTAAAGGAAATAACATAGTCATTGGAGGAAATATTGAATTTAAGTTAGAAAAGATGAGAAACAAGATAGAAAGAGTAGATTTGAGAGATTATGATTTGGAGTGTGGGCTTTAGAAGTTGACATATGGAGTTCTTACATAATACATGAGAACTTGAGCAAGTAATGTAAATTGTTTTTCATCTTTCAAAAATAAAGATAATATTAGCACTTGTTTTGAAAAATTTTTATAAGATTTAAAAGAGGCCAACATAATATTGAGAGTCAAAACAGTGACAGCAGAATTGTATTAATAAGTTTGTTAATCTCATTATTAATACTTATAGAGAATAAATATAAAATAAAATAATGAGATGGATTTACAAGTTATTTCCACTTTGACTCATGATCACTAATTTCATAGATTTCAGTAAATCCATAATCATACAATGGAAATTGCATGTAGATAGAAGAAATATAGTGATTTAGCAAAAATTAACCTTAAAAATTCAAATGAGTAATCCAAGGCCCATTCATGCATTTTGCTTTCTCTCCACTCCAGTTTTTTCCTTCCCATAAGCTGAGAACCTTATCTCAGAGGTACAAGGAAAAGAAAGAGGGAGGAGAAATAGAAAGTCTAAATAGCTGGTAAACTTGAACAGTGCTGAAAAAGAATATCCAAACAACTGTCAAATGTATAAGAAGCCCTTTTATTAACCAGATGCTACCAGGCCCAAGCAAACACAGAAGAGCAGCCCCAGCACGATGCGCTGCTTTGCTTTGACAGGTCTGATTTATGAAACAGATGATTTGTTATTTATTGATCAGAGACTGATTCTACTCACAGAGTTAAGAAGAAGCTTGATAAAAGGCAATCATGCATCTCATTTGGTTATGAGTAAAAATACTGTCTATTGGCTTGCTGTGTCAACTGACTTTGATGTTACAACATCCAGATGTTCAACATGTGCAAACTTCAGAAACAAAACAAAACAAATCAAAATGAGCCTCCCCTGCCACAAAAGAGAGAGAGACCAAAAAAATAAAAAATAAAAAATTCAAAACATGTCCCACAGAAAAAAAAACCTCATCAGGACCAAAGAATATAGTTTGAAATGTATTATCAATAGAAGATGAGAAAGATGCACTGAATTGTTTTTCATTCTTTCATTTATTTAATGATTATTTATTGAGGTCTCTCTATGTGTAAGGAGTTACGGGAAGGACCGTCTTGGCACTTAAAGTGTCTTTTATGCAAATTCAGAATTCCAGGAAATTACTAATTCACATAAAATTTTACCAAAATGCTCAAAGCAAGCCTGATACCTTTTAATCTTCTACAATATCAAAGCTTCAATTAAGTTTATTTTTCATTCTTGGTATTATAACACTGTTGCCTTTTTTTTTTTTCCTTATTCAGGAAATTCCTTCAGCTTTGTTTTTCTCTCCAATCAGCCCAGCGGAAAGCTATGTATAACTGGGTTTTGAGATAAGACACATGACTACTCAATCTGGAAGCGTGGAACTTTTTATATCAAAATTTAGTTTAGTTTAGTTGCCAAGTCATGTCCAACTCTTGAGAATGATGAATGTAGACAGAGGACAGGATCCTCTGTCCATGGGATTCTCCAAGCAAGAATACTGGAGTGGGTTGCCATTTCCTTCTCCAAGGGATCTTCCTGACCCAGGGATCAAACCCAGGCAGATTCTTTATCCACTAAGCTATGAGGGAAGCCCATCTTGAAGTTTAGTGTATTTAAATTATGATGCTGAAGTTTACACAGCACTGACTGTACCACATAGTGATTTTATATTTTACCCAAAGCTATTAATGATCAAAACACTAAGTCTACTTTGTCACTTAAGGGTTTAGAATTTGTTTTCCCCATTTCTTACATATGCTCTAAAAACAGGAAAGAGAATTATCTTATTGTCTGAAGTTAGATGTTAAATTTTTTTCCCCCAACAATTTTTTTTTCTGGGAATGAGGTTATTCCAGATGGAGTGACAAATATGTTTGAGGGTAATTTAGTTTCTCTTAATTCATTTTGGCTAGTATTATAAAAATAGATTTTTTCTAACTCATAGTTCTTAGAAATAGATGGGAAGAAACTAACACTCTTGTCTTTTAGTTAATAAAACTAGTTAAACAAGCACCATATCATGGATAATACAGTCATTATCATTATAAGAGCACTAACTTATAGAGGTGATAGCAAGAATCTTAGTTAATGATAATGAACTGCCACATTTGCAGTACTATCATACAGAGGCTTGCCTTCAAAACCAAAGTTTCTCAGAAACAAGAAATTCACCAGCTTGTTTGTCTTGATTATAAAATATAGCAGTTTGGTATAAATTTCATGCACCCATGAAATTAAAAGATGCTTCCTCCTTGGAAAAGAAGAGCTATGACAAATCTAGGCAGCATGTTAAAAAGCAGAGACATTATTTTGCCAACAAAGTCCATCTTTGGTTTTTCCTATGGTTATTCCAGTTGTCATGAGACCAACTGGAGAGTTGGACCATAAAGAAAGCTGAGCCCTGAAGAACTGATGCTTTTGAACTGTAGTGTTGGAGAAGACTCTTGAGAGTCCCTTGGATTGCAAGGAAATCAAACCAGTCATTTCTTAAAGGAAATTAGTCCTGAAGGTTCATTGGAAGGACTGATGCTGAAGCTGAAGCACCAACACTTTGGCCACCTGACGCAAACAGTCAACTTTTTAGAAAAGACCCTGATGTTGGGAAAGATTGAAGGCAAGAGAAGATTTGCAAGGAAATCAAACCAGTCATTTCTTAAAGGAAATTAGTCCTGAAGGTTCATTGGAAGGACTGATGCTGAAGCTGAAGCACCAACACTTTGGCCACCTGACGCAAACAGTCAACTTTTTAGAAAAGACCCTGATGTTGGGAAAGATTGAAGGCAAGAGAAGAAGGGGATGACAGATGATGAGATGGTTGGATGGCACCACAGACTTGATGGGCATGAGTCTGAGCAAGTTCCAGAAGTTAGTGATGGACAGGGAAGCCTGGAGTCCTTTAGTCCATAGGGTCACAAAGAGTCAGACATTTCCAAACAACTGAACTGAACTGAACTGATGGTATAAAATGTATCGACTCTGGAATTAGACAAACTTGGATTTCACTCTCAGTATTGCCTCTTAAAGTAGCATCAATTGACCTCTGTGATTCTTCTCTATCAGACAATTTGGGATTGTGATTCCTAACACTAAGGTTTGTTGGCTTAATGTTGGGTTTAGACCATGTCTTTTAAAAATATAATCTTACAACATGGTTAGAACCATGCTTGCCTCTGGTAAATATTTAAAAAGAAAATATTTAATTTCTTCTTCATTACTGACCTTATAAGGCTAAGGATATTAAGTAGATAACTGAGAATGTCAAAGAAAAATCAAAGCAATCAGAATCTTCTTTGGTACCCTATTAAACAGCATTTGTTTTTCTGAAGAATATTGTCCTTCACTAGTCCACAATTTTATTGGATATAAAATTATCAAAGAGTTAGAACAAGATGGCAGAGGAGTAGGTGGACATGGAGTACTTCTCTCTCCATGGATACATCAGGAATACACCTTCAGACACAGAAGTGCATGCAGAACACCAGCTGAGAGTGGACAGGAGTACCTGACCAGTGGAAAGAATATATAGAACCACACAAAACTCGATAGGATGACGGAACTAGGGGGAAAAGCAGGAGCGTTAGTTAGTAGGACTGAACCTGCCCTAAGTGGGTGGGGTAACCAAAGCAGGGGTCTGATCCCCACATTGGGGCAATTGCCTGTGTCAGAGGAGAAACATTTAAGGCTGAGAGTGAAACAGATGACCTGTGGAAGCCTAAAGGGAATGAGAATCAGACAGTCCTTGCCACAGCCATACATACCCTGGGACAGGGACGCAGGTCTCCTGGAAGACGCAGTAGCTGGGATCTGGAGTTTAGGGATTGTGGAACAATCCCAGGGCAAGGGCTGCTGTTAACTGTAGAGAGACGGATTGAGGGGATGTGAGAGAGGAGAATGTCGTAGGAAATGCCTGTGGAGGAAAGCCAGGCAGTCATGGAAGCAAGGAAATACTGCTGAGTCATGCATAGGGGGTGGAGCCATCACCATAGCCTCTCTCTCCCCACGTGCCAGCATCAGCAGCTGAACAATAGAGAGCCTGGCCCATCAAAAGCCTGACACACTGAACACAGAGCAGGATCCCACGCAGGAGTCTCCTTTAAGTGACTGATGCATTGATCTTCAGAGTGGGACTCTAGCCAGAGGGAACCTCTATGTGCCTGATGCATAGAACAGCAGAAAAGGACCCTAGACAAGAGATCCCTCTAAGTGCCTGAACAGACAGGGCTATGGAGAAAGACTGGCCAAAGAGGCCTTCTGATCACCAGCTACAAGAGGCTTGAAAAGAGAGCCATTACTCCTGCGGCAGAGGCAGTCCATATCCCTGCACAGTTGGCACTACCAGGGTCCCTGCAAGCCAAGCAGCTGTGCCACCATCATGCTCAACTCTCACTGGGCAGAGCTGCCACAGGCAAAAAAGTCTTTCATCTATGTGCACAGGGTCGCTTCGGTAGTGTTCAACTCTTTGCAACCCTTAGACTGTGACCTGCCAGGCTTCTCTGGTGGTGGGGCCGTTCTCCAGGAAGGAATACTGGAGCGTATTGGCCAATACTGGTTTCCATACCCTTCTAGAGCACTATATTTCCTGCTGCCCTAGCTGGCAACCTCCTGAGTACCTGGCTACCAGAACCCCTGCAACCCAAGCAGCGTCACCACCTCCTCACCTGGCCATCACAGGGGCAAACCCAAGTCCTCCAGGGCAGCCCCAGGAGCAACCCACAAGCACAGGTGGACATAAAACCACAGTTGAAACCCAGGGGTAGTGTGCCTAAGGAAGAAGAACCCAAACTTTCCCACCAGCTGTAAAAGCTGCAGATTAAATCCACATGATCAACTAGCCAGATTCTGTCTGTGGCATATATAAAATATTATTGACAGCTCCCACAAAACACAATAGCTTTGATAGCTGTGGACATTGGAGGCAAGAGCACACAAGAGTAGGACCAGATTAGAATCTGAGCTGCCCCAATAGCATGTCAAGAGATCAGTACAGTGTTGGAGGGCATCCTAGGAAGGTGAGGTGGACTGTGACTCCCAGCGAGGAAAAAGGACTCTGACAGCAGTGACTCAATAAAAGAATTTATTATTCTTATGCTTTTACTTGTTCTGTAGATTCTTTTGGATTTTTAAATTTTTTCTTCCTTTTTTCCCCCTCTGCTGTAGTTGTTTATTTTATTGGCATTATGAAATCTAATTAAGTGTTTGAGCATTTTTTTCTCAGTCACATTTTTTATTGTTGGTATAAATCTCTGACTCTACGTTGAGCTTTTGCAGTTCTGTGGAGTTTCCCTTTTTTCTTTCTTTTCTTTTCCTAATTTCAATTTTCTAAACTTATTATTATTTTTATACATTTATTCCTTTTTTAATTTTTATTTTTACTTTATTTTACTTTACAATGCTGTATTGATTTTGCCATACATTGACATGAATCCGCCACAGGTGTACATGAGTTCCCAATCCTGAACCCCCCTCCTACCTCCCACCCCATATCATCTCTCTGGATCATTNGGACAGGGACGCAGGTCTCCTGGAAGACGCAGTAGCTGGGATCTGGAGTTTAGGGATTGTGGAACAATCCCAGGGCAAGGGCTGCTGTTAACTGTAGAGAGACGGATTGAGGGGATGTGAGAGAGGAGAATGTCGTAGGAAATGCCTGTGGAGGAAAGCCAGGCAGTCATGGAAGCAAGGAAATACTGCTGAGTCATGCATAGGGGGTGGAGCCATCACCATAGCCTCTCTCTCCCCACGTGCCAGCATCAGCAGCTGAACAATAGAGAGCCTGGCCCATCAAAAGCCTGACACACTGAACACAGAGCAGGATCCCACGCAGGAGTCTCCTTTAAGTGACTGATGCATTGATCTTCAGAGTGGGACTCTAGCCAGAGGGAACCTCTATGTGCCTGATGCATAGAACAGCAGAAAAGGACCCTAGACAAGAGAGCCCTCTAAGTGCCTGAACAGACAGGGCTATGGAGAAAGACTGGCCAAAGAGGCCTTCTGATCACCAGCTACAAGAGGCTTGAAAAGAGAGCCATTACTCCTGCGGCAGAGGCAGTCCATATCCCTGCACAGTTGGCACTACCAGGGTCCCTGCAAGCCAAGCAGCTGTGCCACCATCATGCTCAACTCTCACTGGGCAGAGCTGCCACAGGCAAAAAAGTCTTTCATCTATGTGCACAGGGTTGCTTCGGTAGTGTTCAACTCTTTGCAACCCTTAGACTGTGACCTGCCAGGCTTCTCTGTCTGGTGGTGGGGCTGTTCTCCAGGAAGGAATACTGGAGCGTATTGGCCAATACTGGTTTCCATACCCTTCTAGAGCACTATATTTCCTGCTGCCCTAGCTGGCAACCTCCTGAGTACCTGGCTACCAGAACCCCTGCAACCCAAGCAGCGTCACCACCTCCTCACCTGGCCATCACAGGGGCAAACCCAAGTCCTCCAGGGCAGCCCCAGGAGCAACCCACATGCACAGGTGGACATAAAACCACAGTTGAAACCCAGGGGTAGTGTGCCTAAGGAAGAAGAACCCAAACTTTCCCACCAGCTGTAAAAGCTGCAGATTAAATCCACATGATCAACTAGCCAGATTCTGTCTGTGGCATATATAAAATATTATTGACAGCTCCCACAAAACACAATAGCTTTGATAGCTGTGGACATTGGAGGCAAGAGCACACAAGAGTAGGACCAGATTAGAATCTGAGCTGCCCCAATAGCATGTCAAGAGATCAGTACAGTGTTGGAGGGCATCCTAGGAAGGTGAGGTGGACTGTGACTCCCAGCGAGGAAAAAGGACTCTGACAGCAGTGACTCAATAAAAGAATTTATTATTCTTATGCTTTTACTTGTTCTGTAGATTCTTTTGGATTTTTAAATTTTTTCTTCCTTTTTTCCCCCTCTGCTGTAGTTGTTTATTTTATTGGCATTATGAAATCTAATTAAGTGTTTGAGCATTTTTTTCTCAGTCACATTTTTTATTGTTGGTATAAATCTCTGACTCTACGTTGAGCTTTTGCAGTTCTGTGGAGTTTCCCTTTTTTCTTTCTTTTCTTTTTCTAATTTCAATTTTCTAAACTTATTATTATTTTTATACATTTATTCCTTTTTTAATTTTTATTTTTACTTTATTTTACTTTACAATGCTGTATTGATTTTGCCATACATTGACATGAATCCGCCACAGGTGTACATGAGTTCCCAATCCTGAACCCCCCTCCTACCTCCCACCCCATATCATCTCTCTGGATCATTCCCGTGCACCAGCCCCAAGCATCCTATATCCTATATCGAACATAGACTGGCGATTCGTTTCTTAAAGGATAGTATACATGTTTCAATGCTATTCTCCCATATCATCCCACCCTCTCCCTCTCGCTCAGAGTCCAAAAGTCCGTTCTATACATCTGTGTCGCTTTTGCTGTCTTGCTTTCAGGGCTATCATTACCATCTTTCTAAATTCCATATATATGTGTTAGTATACTGTATTGGTGTTTTTCTTTCTGGCTTACTTCACTCTGTATAATTGGTTCCAGTTTCATCCATCTTATTAGAACTGATTCAAATGTATTCTTTTTAATGGCTGAGTAATACTCCATTGTGTATATATACCACAGCTTTCTTATCCATTCATCCGCTGATGGACATCTAGGTTGTTTCCATGTCCTGGCTATTATAAACAGTGCTGCAATGAACATTGGGGTACATGTGTCTCTTTCTATTCTGGTTTCCTCGGTGTGTATGCCCAGCAGTGGGATTGCTGGGTCATAAGGCAGTTCTATTTGCAATTTCTTAAGGAATCTCCACACTGTTCTCCATAGTGGCTGTACTAGTTTGCATTCCCACCAACAGTGTAAAAGGGTTCCCTTTTCTCCACACCCTCTCCAGCATTTATTGCTTGCAGACTTTTGGATCGCAGCCATTCTGACTGGTGTGAAGTGGTATCTCATTGTGGTCTTGATTTGCATTTCTCTGATAATGAGTGACGTTGAGCATCTTTTCATGTGTTTGTTAGCCATCCGTATGTCTTCTTTGGAGAAATGTCTATTTAGTTCTTTGGCCCATTTTTTGATTGGGTCGTTTATTTTTCTGGAATTGAGCTGTATAAGTTGCTTGTATATTTTTGAGATTAGTTGTTTGTCAGTTGCTTCATTTGCTATTATTTTCTCCCATTCAGAGGGTTGTCTTTTCACCTTGCTTATAGTTTCCTTTGTTGTGCAGAAGCTTTTAATTTTAATTAGATCCCATTTGTTTATATTTGCTTTTATTTCCAGTATTCTGGGAGGCGGATCATTGAGGATCCTGCTGTGATTTATGTCGGAGAGTGTTTTGCCTATGTTCTCCTCTAGGAGTTTTATAGTTTCTGGTCTTACATTTAGATCTTTAATCCATTTTGAGTTTATTTTTGTGTGTGGTGTTAGAAAGTGATCTAGTTTCATTCTTTTACAAGTGGTTGACCAGTTTTCCCAGCACCACTTGTTAAAGAGATTGTCTTTACTCCATTGTATATTCTTGCCTCCTTTGTCAAAGATAAGGTGTCCATATGTGTGTGGATTTATCTCTGGGCTTTCTATTTTGTTCCATTGATCTATATTTCTGTCTTTGTGCCAGTACCACACTGTCTTGATGACTGTGGCTTTGTAGTAGAGCCTGAAGTCAGGTAAGTTGATTCCTCCAGTTCCATTCTTCTTTCTCAAAATTGCTTTGGCTATTCGAGGTTTTTTGTATTTCCATACAAATCTTGAAATTATTTGTTCTAGTTCTGTGAAAAATACCGCTGGTAGCTTGATAGGGATTGCATTGAATCTGTAGATTGCTTTGGGTAATATATTCATTTTCACTATATTGATTCTTCCAATCCATGAACATGGTATATTTCTCCATCTATTAGTGTCCTCTTTGATTTCTTTCATCAGTGTTTTATAGTTTTCTATATATAAGTCTTTAGTTTCTTTAGGTAGATATATTCCTAAGTATTTTATTCTTTTCGTTGCAATGGTGAATGGAATTGTTTCCTTAATTTCGTTTTCTACTTTCTCATTATTAGTGTATAGGAATGCAAGGGATTTCTGTGTGTTGATTTTATATCCTGCAACTTTACTATATTCATTGATTAGCTCTAGTAATTTTCTGGTGGAGTCTTTAGGGTTTTCTATGTAGAGGATCATGTCATCTGCAAACAGTGAGAGTTTTACTTCTTCTTTTCCAATTTGGATTCCTTTTATTTCTTTTTCTGCTCTGATTGCTGTGGCCAAAACTTCCAGAACTATGTTGAATAGTAGCGGTGAAAGTGGACATCCTTGTCTTGTTCCTGACTTTAGGGGAAATGCTTTCAATTTTTCACCATTGAGGATAATGTTTGCTGTGGGTTTGTCATATATAGCTTTTATTATGTTGAGGTATGTTCCTTCTATTCCTGCTTTCTGGAGAGTTTTTATCATAAATGGATGTTGAATTTTATCAAAGGCCTTCTCTGCATCTATTGAGATAATCATATGGCATTTATTTTTCAATTTGTTAATGTGGTGAATTACATTGATTGATTTGCGAATATTGAAGAATCCTTGCATTCCTGGGATAAAGCCTACTTGGTCATGGTGTATGATCTTTTTAATGTGTTGTTGGATTCTGATTGCTAGAATTTTGTTGAGGATTTTTGCATCTATGTTCATCAGTGATATTGGCCTGTAGTTTTCTTTTTTTGTGGCATCTTTGTCAGGTTTTGGTATTAGGGTGATGGTGGCCTCATAGAATGAGTTTGGAAGTTTACCTTCCTCTGCAATTTTCTGGAAGAGTTTGAGTAGGATAGGTGTTAGCTCTTCTCGAAATTTTTGGTAGAATTCAGCTGTGAAGCCGTCTGGACCTGGGCTTTTGTTTGCTGGAAGATTTCTGATTACAGTTTCAATTTCCGTGCTTGTGATGGGTCTGTTAAGATTTTCTATTTCTTCCTGGTTCAGTTTTGGAAAGTTGTATTTTTCTAAGAATTTGTCCATTTCTTCCACGTTGTCCAATTTATTGGCATATAATTGCTGATAGTAGTCTCTTATGATTCTTTGTATTTCTGTGTTGTCTGTTGTGATCTCTCCATTTTCATTTCTGATTTTATTGATTTGATTTTTCTCCCTTTGTTTCTTGATGAGTCTGGCTAATGGTTTGTCAATTTTATTTATCTTTTCAAAAAACCAGCTTTTGGCTTTGTTGATTTTTGCTATGGTCTCTTTTGTTTCTTTTGCATTTATTTCTGCCCTAATTTTTAAGATTTCTTTCCTTCTACTAACTCTGGGGTTCTCCATTTCTTCCTTTTCTAGTTGCTTTAGGTGTAGAGTTAGGTTATTTATTTGACTTTTTTCTTGTTTCCTGAGGTATGCCTGTATTGCTATGAACTTTCCTCTTAGCACTGCTTTTATAGTGTCCCACAGGTTTTGGGTTGTTGTGTTTTCATTTTCATTCATTTCTATGCACATTTTGATTTCTTTTTTGATTTCTTCTGTGATTTGTTGGTTATTCAGAAGCGTATTGTTCAGCCTCCAAATGTTGGAATTTTTAATAGTTTTTCTCCTGTAATTGAGATCTAATCTTAATGCATTATGGTCAGAAAAGATGCTTGGAATGATTTCGATTTTTTTGAATTTATCAAGGTTAGATTTATGTCCCAGGATGTGATCTATCCTGGAGAAGGTTCCGTGAGCACTTGAGAAAAAGGTGAAATTCATTGTTTTGGGGTGAAATGTCCTATAGATATCAATTAGGTCTAACTGGTCTATTGTATCATTTAAAGTTTGCGTTTCTTTGTTAATTTTCTGTTTAGTTGATCTGTCCATAGGTGTGAGTGGGGTATTAAAGTCTCCCACTATTATTGTGTTATTGTCAATTTCCCCTTTCATACTTGTTAGCATTTGTCTTACATATTGCGGTGCTCCTATGTTGGGTGCATATATATTTATAATTGTTATATCTTCTTCTTGGATTGATCCTTTGATCATTATGTAGTGGCCTTCTTTGTCTCTTTTCACAGCCTTTGTTTTAAAGTCTATTTTATCAGATATGAGTATTGCCACTCCTGCTTTCTTTTGGTCTCTATTTGCGTGATATATCTTTTTCCAGCCCTTCACTTTCAGTCTGTATGTGTCCCTTGTTTTGAGGTGGGTTTCTTGTAGGCAGCATATATAGGGGTCTTGTTTTTGTATCCATTCAGCCAGTCTTTGCCTTTTGGTTGGGGCATTCAACCCATTTACGTTTAAGGTAATTATTGATAAGTATGATCCCGTTGCCATTTACTTTATTGTTTTGGGTTTGGGTTTATACACCCTTTTTGTGTTTCCTGTCTAGAGAATATCCTTTAGCATTTGTTGGAGAGCTGGTTTGGTGGTGCTGAATTCTCTCAGCTTTTGCTTGTCTGTAAAGCTTTTGATTTCTCCTTCATATTTGAATGAGATCCTTGCTGGGTACAGTAATCTGGGCTGTAGGTTATTTTCTTTCATCACTTTAAGTATGTCTTGCCATTCCCTCCTGGCCTGAAGAGTTTCTATTGAAAGATCTGCAGTTATCCTTATGGGAATCCCCTTGTGTGTTATTTGTTGTTTTTCCCTTGCTGCTTTTAATATTTGTTCTTTGTGTTTGATCTTTGTTAATTTGATTAATATGTGTCTTGGGGTGTTTTGCCTTGGGTTTATCCTGTTTGGAACTCTCTGGGTTTCTTGGACTTGGGTGATTATTTCCTTCCCCATTTTAGGGAAGTTTTCAACTATTATCTCCTCAAGTATTTTCTCATGGTCTTTCTTTTTGTCTTCTCCTTCTGGGACTCCTATAATTCGAATGTTGGAGCATTTCATATTGTCCTGGAGGTCTCTGAGATTGTCCTTATTTCTTTTAATTCATTTTTCTTTTTTCCTCTCTGATTCATTTATTTCTACCATTCTATCTTCTATTGCACTAATCCTATGTTCTGCTTCTGATATTCTACTATTTTTTGCTTCCAGGGTGTTTCTGATCTCATTTATTGCATTATTCATTATATATTGACTCTTTTATTTCTTCTAGGTCCTTGTTAAACCTTTCTTGCATCTTCTCAATCCTTGTCTCCAGGCTATTTATCTGTGAATTCATTTTTATTTCAAGATTTTGGATCATCTTCACTATCAATATTTGGAATTCTTTTTCAGGTAGATTCCCTATCTCTTCCTCTTTTGTTAGGTTTGGTGGGCATTTCTCCTGTTCCTTTACCTGCTGGGTATTCCTCTGTCTCTTCATCTTGGTTATATTGCTGCGTTTGGGGTGGCCTTTCTATATTCTGGGAATTTGTGGAGTTCTTTTTATTATGGAGTTTCCTCACTGTGGGTGGGGTTATATCAGTGGCTTGTCAAGGTTTCTTGGTTAGGGAGGCTTGTGTTGGGGTTCTGGTGGGTGGAGCTGGATTTCTTCTCTCTGGAGCACAATGAAGTGACCAGTAATGGCTTATGAGACATCAGTGGTTTTGGAGTAACTTTGAGCTGCCTGTATACTGAAGCTCAGTTCTGTGTTCTTGTGTTGCTGGAGAATTTGCATGGTATATCTTGCTCTGGAACTTGTTCGCCCTTGGGTGGTGCTTGGTTTCGGTGTAGGTATGGAGCCATTTTATGGGCTTCTATTGATTAATGTTCCCTGGGTTCAGGAGTTCTCTGATGTTCTCTGGATTTGGACTTAAGCCTCCTGCTTCTGGTTTTCAGTTTTATTTTCACAGTTGCCTCAAGACTTTTCCATCTATAAAGCACCGATGTTAAAATGTATAGGTTAAAGATGAAAAGTTTCTCCACGTTGAGGGACACCCAGAGAGGTTCACTGAGTTACATGGAGAAGATGAGGTGGGATCAAAAGAGGAGAGAGCAAGCTAGCCAGTAGTCACTTCCTTATGTGCACTCCACAGTCTGGACCGCTCAGAGGTGCTCACAGAGTTATACAGGGAAAAGGAGAGGGAGGAAGTAGACAGAGGTGGCCAGGAGGATAAAAGAGGGAAATGAAAAGGACAGAGACAGATCCAGCCAGTAACCAGTTCCCTAAGTGTTCTCCACCGTCTGGAACATACAGAGCTTCACAGAGTTGGGTAGAGAAGAGAAGGGGGAGGGAAGAGACAGAGGCCAGCTGGTGGCAAAAAAGGAGAATCCAAAGGCGGAGAGAGTGGTCAAGCCAGTAATCTCACTCTCAGGTAACATTGGGTACTGAAGATTGGGGTTTTTTTTTGTTTTTTTTTGTTTTTTTAATGTACAAAATTGACAACAAATACCAAAAAGCAAAGATTAAAAATCTAGAGTAGAGGTTGGATTTTCAAAAATACAATATTAAAGAAAAAAAAGAAGAAGAAGAAAAAAAAAAAAAGGAAAAGAAAAAACCACAAGAATTATTAAAAAACAACAACAACCACAAAAAGACTATATATGGCGTTTGCTTTAAAAATAAGGTCTTTTTTTTTTTTTTGAAAAGTAATAGTAGGTTATAAAAAGTAAAATTAAAGGAGAAATAGGGGACTTAAAAATTTTAAAAAGTTAAAAAAGAAGAAGAAAAAGAGAAGAAGATAAAACAGTCACACAACAACATAAAAAAAAAAGTAGGAATGATCATAAAAATAGTAAAGATGTATCTGGCCCTTTTTCTGGTGTTGTGGGCAGTGTGGTGTCACTTCCAAGGTGGTTCCCTCTGTTTAACTTCTGTTTGCTGATCTCTTCAGTGTCTGATTTCCACCCTGAGACAGATGGGGCAGCGGTGGACACTTTATTTATTTATTTTTTTAGGCTCACCTGTTCAGTTGCGTTGTGGGAAGGGAGGGGTGCTGCAAACACATAACACTGTCATGTGCACGCAGTGTCTCAGCCCCACTGGGCCTGCCCCTGCTGGTGACACACACCGCTTAGGCTCTACGTTGCTCTGCCGGGAACCATCTGAGGCCAGCCCTAGGCTGCATGCACTTCCCTGGTCTAAGCTGCTCAGGCTCGGCGCTCAGGTAGCCCTCAGAGGTGCAGATTCTGTTGAGCCTCCCAGGTCCGAGTAGCTCAGGAGTTTGGTGAGCATGGTCGCTGCGACTTATCACCTTTCCTGTCTCTTCTGCTCAGTTTTCTGGGAATACTGCTGGCGTTCCTTCTCAGGTGGATGTTGACTGTCCAGAACCCCCAGAAGTCCTAGTTAGCAAAGAAGCCTGCTTGCATTTTGGTAGGTAATGTCTCTCTTGGTCTGTGATTGCCCCCTTCCAGCCCTCACAGCTCTGGCTGCCTGTCACCGGCAGGGGATGGTCTGCAGCCGGCTATTTCTGTTTCGTCCTTTGTTCTGTGTGTGATCCTGGCGGTGTCTTATGTTCGAGCTTTTCGCGTGGTAGCTATCCCACAGTCTGGTTTGCTAGCCCAAGTTAGTTCACTCTGGGTGCTCAGGATGTTTCAGTCAGCTTCTTAAAAATCACTGCACCCCGCGCCTCCCACGCCTCCCTGCCCAGCCCCCACTTGCTAGTGGTGGATGCAAGCGTCTGTGCTGTTTCTCCACTGGGGGAGTTTCTGTTGGGCTCGTAATCTGTTGGTTTTAATTATTTATTTTTCCTTTGTGCTTCCAAAGCTCGCCACAGACTCGGCAGTGAGAGTGTTTCCTGGTGTTTGGAAACCTCTCTTAAAATTCCCTTCCCAGGACAGGACTTCCTTCCCAGGACAGAAATCCATCCCTACCTCCTTTGTCTCTTTTTTAGTCTTTTATATTTTTTTCCTACCTGTTTTTGAAGTTAATGATCTGCTTTTCTGAGTGCCCGATGTCCTCTGTCAGCATTCAGAAGTTGTTTTGTGGAATTTATTCAGCGTTGAAATGTTCTTTTGATGAATGCGAGGGAGAAAGTGGTCTCCCCGTCCTATTCCTCTGCCATCTTAGGACCGCCCCCCTACATTTATTCCTTTGTTTGCTTTTCCTACTATTCTTTTACCCTTGCAATTAATCTTTAACATATGCGAATTTTCTTTATTTTCCTCAGTTTAACTTTGCATATATATTCTTTCTTTCTTTTCTTTCTTTCCTTTCCTCTCAATATATTTGTTAGTTTCACTTTCATTGCTTTATTCCCCAGTTGGCACCTTGCTTTAGTTTTTTTTTCCAGTTTGTGCTTTAGTTAGTTTTCTTCTTAAGTGGTAAACATAATTTTTGATTTCCTTTGTTCACTGGGTCAGTCTACTGTAGTTTATTTTTGTTGGACTGTTTTAACTTTGCTGATGGGTGTATATGTATATGTGTATATTCCATTGTTTTAATTATTATTTGCCTGATTTTGTAACTGCCATTTGTGTAGGGTTCATCATTTTTGTATATTTCTCATTTTTGTATATTTGTTTTAACCTCACTTAATGCCACAACAAACCACTTGTGGAATCTTTGTTCCTGACCAGAGATCAAGCCCTGAGCCTTTGGAGTGGGAACACTGACTCGAAGATCCTAGACTACCAGAGAACTAACCCTAGGAAGTATCAAATAGTGAGAACTCACACAAAGGAAACCACTGGAATATAAGACCTTGAATCACCCAACCATCAGCAGCACCCTGTGTAGGACACCTCATCTAAACAACAGACAAAACAAAAATACAAACCCAATCATCAGCAGATACAATTCCCACCACTCAGCCTTGTCCATAAGAGGAAAACCAAACAACTAAACAAAAACTAGAATAAATCTCACCCTATACCCAAGCTTAAACAAACCACTGAACCAAACTTAGGAGGGCAGAAACCAAAAGGAAGAAAGAATTCAACCTTGAAACCTGGGAAAGAAGACCTCAAACACAATAAATTAATAAATAATAATAATGAAAAGGCAGAGAAATATTACACAAATGAGGAAACAAACTAGATACACAGAAGTCCAAATAAATGAAGAGGAAATAGACAAACTACCTGAAAGAGAATTCAGAATAATGATAGTAAAGATGGTCAAAACCTTGAAAACAAAATCGAGAAAATGCAAGAATCAATTTAAAGAGATGGTGATGGATAGGGAGGCTTGGCGTGCTGCGATTCATGGGGTCGCAAAGAGTCGGACACGACTGAGCGACTGAACTGAAATGAACTGAACTGAACTGAACTGAAAGGAAATAAAGAATAAACATACAGAGACAAACAATACAATTACTGAAATTAAAAATTCAGTTCAGTTCAGTTCAGTCACTCAGTCATGTCCGACTGTTTGCAACCCCATGAATCGCAGCACGCCAGGCCTCCCTGTCCATCACCAACTCCCAGAGTTCACTCAGACTCACGTCCATTGAGTCAGTGATGCCATCTAGCCATCTCACCCTCTGTCTTCCCCTTCTCCTTCTTCAATCTTTCCAAGCATCAAGGTCCTTTCCAGTGAGTCAGTTATTTGCATCAGGTGGCCAAAGTATTGGAGTTTTAGCTTCAGCATCAGTCCTTCCAGTGAATATATATTCAGGACTGATTTCCTTTAGGATTGACTGGTTTGATCTCCTTGCAGTCCAAAGGATGCTCAAGAGTCTTCTCCAACACCACAATTCAAAAGCATCAATTTTTCAGCACTCAGCTTTCTTTATGGTCCAACTCTCACATCCATACATGACTACTGGAAAAACCAGA
>SJYX01012894.1:6761-22444 GCA_006410675.1 Oreotragus oreotragus
AGTCCCTCGATTTTTACAATGTTGCGCCTTGGCGTGTCTCATTCACTTGGGGAAGAAGCTCCTGAAGTTGGGTTTTGCTAAAATTCTGCTCTAGATTCGGTTCCTTGAAGACATCGGTTGCTGGCTTTGAGGGAAGGTTCTGAATCTGCCAGTTTTGTTGGGGCCTCTGACAGAGGCTCACTCATCAGGGTTTCAGTCTGGTCTGGTAGTCCTGGGACGGGGGCCACGGTGACAAATATCCCAGCCAAGGTGGGGGGAGCTTGTGAGTTCCGTGGTGAAATGACTGATGAAGCAGCCAGACATGCCGCAGGGTCACAGCCCTGGGGTGGCACAAAGCCCTGTGCTGTAGAACCTTTGAGACCTTTTATGTTTCTAATTTGTTCAGCTGTTACGGGCTTTTTCTTTCCTGTTTTTTTTTTCTTTTCCCTTGAAATGTACACATGCAGCTTTTGGTTGCCTGAGCATCTTCTCTGCCGTGGTTTCTCTTGTTAATTCTCCAGATGGGTCACCTCTTCACAGAGAGGAAGGGTATCCTACATGGGCCCCATGGCACAGATTTCTGGGCTCTTGGCACAGAAATCCAGAGGCAGACACAGGGGTGATCCCAAGTGATCGCGGGCTTTCTTTTTGGCACATGGATGCAGTGTGTTTCCCTACACTGCCTGAAAATACCCTCCTCACCCGCTTCTTGACCAATACTTGGACCAGATCTGTGAAGTTCTGCTCTTTCCTCAAATCCCAGCTGAAACATTGCCTCCTAGGTAACTGGATTGATAGGCCCATCATAGCCCATATAGCAGCTTGTCATTGTGAGGGTCCAGGCTTTCCTTCTGGACGTGAGCCCTTTGAGATCAGAGACCACATCTCATTCACGTTTTTGCCTCTATCTCAAGACAGTACCCTGGCACCTAGACAAAACACATCAAGATGGAGAAAAGGAGAAGGGAACTAAGATTTCCTGAATATTCCTATATGCCAGGCAACTGAACCAGACACATATTTAATTTCTCATTCCAACCTTGCGGGGGTGGGGGGTGGGCGCGTGGTATTTTTACCCTCTTTTTCCAACTGTTGAAAGGAATTGAACTCAGCTCTAACTCATTCCAAAGTCTAAGCTTTTCCTTTCCCATCCTGCTGCTTTGAAAAGCATGAAAAATAATAACCGTATAATAAATGTAGGTCTTCCTAATCACTAGGACTTGTTCCAAGTGACTTACGTTAAAAACAAGTGTCAGGACTTCCCTGCTGGTCCAGTGGCTAAGACTCCGAGCTCGAAATGTGGGATCCGGATTTGATCCCTGGTCAGGAGACGCCATCCCACATGCCCACAAGGAGAGAGTTCCCATACTGCCACTAAAGACACCACCTGCATGCCACAACCAACACCGGGCACAGCCAAGTAAATGAAGAGTAAACCAAGCCAGGCCTCCCGGGTGGCACAGTGGTAAAGCAGCTGCCTGCCAATGCAGGAGATGCAAGAGATCTGGGTTTGAGTCCTGGGCCGGGAAGATCCCCTGGAGTAGGGAATGGCAACCCACTCCAGTATTCTTGCCTGAAAAATTCCATGAAGAGAGGAACTTGGGGGGCTACAATCCACGGGGTTTCAAGGAGTCGGACACGACTGAGCGCCACCACCGAAAGCAAACCCAAAAAATGACAGGAAAAAAAAAAGTGTCACAAACATTCTAAATGTTTAAGCCTCAAAATAATCCGATGAGGCCCATATGAATACTGCTGTTTTCTCTACTCCAAAGGAGAGGACTCCTGACCACAGAGAGCTTGAGTTACTCATGCTAAGCCACGCAGCTTAAGCAGGAGAGCAGCCTTTTGGTGCAGGCAGCACGGCTCCAAACCCTGCCCCACGGCATGGGTGGCTATCAGAGCTACCCTGACATGACAGTTCTCGTGAATCAGGCGAGCTCTCTTGGCTGAAAAAACAAACTCACAAGGCAGTTCCTGAACTGCCCCATGCGACCTATCCACCAAGAAGTTCACGTTTAGCGTTGCGATTTCCCAATTATAAGCTTTTAAGAAAATTTCCCTTTTCCTGTTTGTCTCTAAAACATCTGTCGCTCCACGCCTGGCTTGCTGGCCTGTGGTGTGGCCTTCGGGCACCAGCCAACCCACATTTCTGGTGGGTGACCACCGCTGCCAACTATCAGCTCTTTCTCCCACGGAATGAGTTTGCTGGGAGGGAAGGCCCGTTGGAGTCAATATGATTTTCCATTTTTATAATCCTGTTGTAGGAGCTGACAGTTGTGGGCTTGATCAGGCTTCACTGGAGCCCTTGGCATTCCTGCTTATCCCCAATCCCTACTGCTCAGGGGCATGGTTATTGGAACGTATCATGTTGTTCGGTCGCCCAGTTGTGTTTGAATTTTTGTGATCTCATGGACTGCAGTACTCCAGGCCTCCCTGTCTCTCACCATTTTCTAAGTTTGCATCAGTGATGCCATGCCCATTACATCGGTGTCCACTATCTATCCATTGCATTGCTGATGCCATCCAGGCATTATGTCCATTGCATTGGTGATGCCATCCAGGCCTCTCATCCTCGGATGCCCTCTTCTCCTTCTGCCCTCAATCTTTCCCAGCATCAGGGACTTTTCCAATGAGTCAGCTCTTCACATCAGGTGTGCTCCAATATTTTGAAATGTACCATAGGTACCAGCTCACCTGGCTCTTCGGAATCCCAGCTACACAGCCCATCAGTGACAGTCCACTGGTAACTGATTGTATTCCAAAACATCTGGCAGTGTTTAAAGCTCCCTTTTGTCACATTGGAATCAATCTCTTTGCAAATGTCTCCTAATTTATCCCTGGGGAGCCACACAAAATAAGTTTGATCTTTCTTTCACATGGGAACCCTTCAAAATACTTTATAAAATTGAAGTCCATCAGTGGTGAAAGGGGTGCTAGCAGTCAGCCTTCTAGCCAAATCTTCAAGAAAGTCTTTTCTTCTCCAGATTAAATGCTATCAGTTCCTTCGTCTGTTTCTCCTGCATTTTCTGCTCTTGGGATGGGATCTTGGATGTTGATTTATTTACAATGGTCCCATTCCCATTGGTATGAACCCACCAAGCCCTTTACTTCGGACCTGATCCTTCCAGAACCTGATCTTTCTTCTGATGGTTGTGGGTTCTTTTCTGCCCCCATCACCACCTCTGGGGTTAAGTGGAGGTGGTGGGTGGGAAGAGGGAAGCGTGGGCAGCAACACTGGGTTCTTGGTGGCTCTGCTTAAGATGCTAAGTGCATTTTTTTCTATGTCTCTTGGCGATGAGCTGACACTGCTTCTCATCCTAGAGTTCATTGCTATTACGGGGCAGGTGGGCCTCTGTGAACCTAAATAGCTCGCCTTTTCTTCCTTCTTTCTCTTTGTCTTTCTTTTTCTGACCCTGTGCTGCCCTGGGGTCCCTATCGCTATGCCTCTCTCTCTCTCCTCCCTTCTCTTTTTCCTTTTCCTTCCTTTCTTCTCTTCCCAACCTCTGCCTGAAGCCTCGGGGTCCCCTCTGATTCTTAGCTCGTGTAACCAGTGACCTCTGGGCTCAATGAGGTGGTTACAGTGCCCCCAAGCTCTCAGCCAGTGTCGAGTGGTCATGATAGGGGATCCAGAGCTGCTAGGAAGGCCGAGCAGAACTTCACCAGGGTTTTGATCACTGGGCACCTCATTTCCCCATCCTTCCCAGCCTCCCTCCCTGGGGCTGGCACTGGAGTTGCTGTTCCATCTCACTTTGCACGTGCTTCAGCCTCTCCACTGCTTCCCCCACTCACTCTACGGCTTTCTTATATTATACTTGGCCTGCCTAGTGCTTTCTTCTTCTAGCCTGTTTCTTAGATTTCTCTGAAAAAAAAAATTTTTTTTGGGCAGTTTTTGGTCCTCCTCATTTTACTGGAGTTCAAGCTCTCAGCTGCTCATCTTTCACCAGCACTAAATCCCAGGGCTCAGAGGGCAAACAAGGGCACACAGCCACCAGAAGAAAGATGGGGACTGGAAGGACCAGGTCCAGAGTAGAGGGCTGGCAAGTTCATGCTCTGCTGAACCACTGTTCTCCAGGATGAAAGCAAATCCTGAAAGATGGGAGGATGTAATGTAACCTAATGTCTAACTGAACTCCTTCACTCTGGAGGGTGGGGGCAGCAGGATGAAGCAGAGGTCCAGAGAGGGGAATGGCTCGTATAAATCACACAGATGGATGCTGAGAAACACACAACCAGAACCCAGATTCCAGCTTCTGGTTTGTTCTCTGCTCACCCTATGTAATGGACTTCCCTGGTAGCTCAGCTGATAAAGAATCCTCCTGCAAGGCAGGAGACCCGAGTTCGATTCCCAGGTCAGGAAGATACCCTGGAGAAGGGATAGGCTACCCACTGCAGTATACTTGGGCTTCCCGGGTGGCTCAGATAGTAAAGAATTCGCCTGCAGTGCCGGAGACCTGGATTAGATCCCTGGGTTGGGAAGAACTCCTGGAGGAGGGGATGGCAACCCATTCCAGTATTCCTGCCTGGAGAATCTCCATGCACAGAGGTGCCTGGTGAGCTACAGTCCATGGGTTGCAAAGAGTCAAAATAAATTTTCAACAGTCCATTTTGAAACCAGCAAAGTATTCACATGGTCAAAAAGGACAAAGGAGTAAAAAGTTTAGTAAAACAGTCTCTCTTCCCCTCGCCTTTGTGGCCATCCATCTTTCCTCCCTGAAGGCCACTAATGCTATCAATTTGTTGTATAATTTATAAGTGATACTTATGAATATACATATGTGTGCATAATCGCCATATGTCTCCCCTTTCTCACGCAAATGGTTGCATTCTGTGAATACCATTTACCGGAGTAATTGCATTCTACGTTCTTCACACCTTTTTCTTCTCTGTGTTTGCAGTTATTTTGTGGTTGCCTTCCTCTGGCATCTCATTCCAACTTCTGTTATTTTCCTCAACTTCTCATTTCATGTTGTCCTGCTCTTCCATCCAAAAATGACAGTGGGTCCTATGGCAAGGTGGTACACAGAGCTTGCTGTTTTATTATCAGATTTTCCGTTAACTCTTTGTTAGATACGCTGACAGATGAAAGCCCTTGTGTGGATAATCTCAAACAGCAGGCAGTGCAAAAATATTTCCATTTGCCGCTGAACAGTATTAGATGATGCATTTGCAAAGGATTTAATTTTCTAGTCATATTTTCTTTAAACTAATTATAACACACACACACACATACACACACACACATAGAGGCAAAATTGAGTGTCCTGAGAATACAGCTCCAATTGGTTTGGGAAAGTGGTCCAAACATGCATTGGTAGGCAGAGAAAGCCAGTTTTGGATTCAGAAATTCCTGTGACTAATATAGAGAGCAGGTAAGACACACCCTTGAGAGAAACAGAGGGTGTCATGGCCAAAAGTGATCTTAGTGAGCATGCGGTTACTCTTCGAAGAGGAAATTGATAAACAAAGTTTAGTGACTTGCCCTGGTCACTGGGAAGTTGATCTTATGATGGTAGTGATGTTGAGTGATGGTGATGATGGTGTTGGTGATGGTGATGGTGATGATGATGGTGATGGTGTTGATGATGGTGATGATGGTGACAGTGATGATGTTGTGGTGATGATGGTGGTAGTGGTGATTGTGATGGTGATGATAATGGTGATGCTGATGCTGATATTTGATAGTGAGAACTAACTATGTGTCAGGCACTGTGCTCGATGAACATGCATGAGCTCATTTAACCCTCACAGTAACCTTATGAGGTATGTGTCACCATCATAGCTCTTCTGCCCAGGGGGAAACTGAGGCAGGTTGGATAAGTAACTTGTCCAATCAGTGCCTGTTTTGGCTCTGAAGTACAGGGCTGAATTAGGTGAAATTATGACTGTAGTGGATATTGATTGAGCACCTAGCATGTGTCAGACACCGTGCCAGGCCTGGCATCTACTGAGACGTGATCTCTGTGTTAGCTTGCGGTCTAGTGGGGGTGTGGGTCAGAAAACAGATACTTGTATTAAAGTATGATAAATGCTATGCCAGAGTGTGTGGAGAGGGCTCCTCTTCCTTGGTCTGAGAGCAATCATCACACACTGAATTCGGTTTCCAACTGAATTTCCCCATGCATTTTCGTTTTCTCACCCAACTCATGGAGGACTGTTTAACTCTGTCTACAGGGATCCACCTTGGAGCCAGGATCTGAGGCCAGAGGCAGCACCAGCAGAAGTCCATGTGGAGGAGCCCTGACCCCTGACATCCACGTGCCCACATTCACATCCTCCTCCCGATGTGGGTTTTTGTGTCCTCGGTGGTGTCCTGTTGACCTGTGACATTTACTTCCTGAAGCCAGATCACATCAATAATGAATCTGTCTCTTCCTCCCATCACCTTCCCTATTCTGGGCTTAGGCTTGAATAACTGGGTGTTGGTTGTAACTCTGACCATAAAGTTAGCAAAGCAATGGAGCTTTTCACCCTTTTCTACCTAATTTCCTCTCCCATACACATAACAAAACTCATTAGAACAGTTAAGCATAATAACCGTCTCTAGTATAGTTACCATCCACTCATGGTATGAGAAGGCAGGCAGTTAAAATCCGATTTAATGACATATAAAACCCGAGGTACAATTAGGCATTTTATTTCTCAATTCCTTGGCTGTCCCCTTCTCAGCCATGACTTAGTAGTACCCTGGCTCTCACCTCCCCTTCAGGGAGCGTTCACTAACCAGCCCTGAATCTGTCTTGCAGACAGACCCTCTGCAGTGACTCAGAGATTTCAGGCTGGGTTGATTTGTCAAAAGCCTCCTTCCCAGCTGCTTTCCCTCAAGCCACTGCTTTTCTCTGGCTCCGCCACCAGCAGTTTGTTTATTTCCTTTCCCTTATAAATGACCTGGGCCAAACCACTACCTCGGGTTTCTCTCCTCCTGGTTTATCTTGCCTGTTCACCCACAGAAGGGGCAGAATGGGAGGGGTTTTGTACACTCTTTTGCAGTGGTATGGACCTCTGTGATTATCCAAATAGAAGACAGGGCAAAGAAGGGCAGGGCAGGAAAGGCAGGATAAGGAAAGGAAAGGGGAGAGGGGGGATATTGGGGAGGGAGAGGGGAGAAAGATAATACAGAGCATCTGTACTATTATGGACACCATGTAATGTTTTGTTTTTTTTTTTGGCTGGATCATGCTACTTGTGGGATCTTGGTTTCCCAACCAGGGATCGAATACAGGCCCTCAGCAGTGAAAGCACCGAGTCTTAAGCACTGAACTTCCAGGGCATTCCCCCATGTGATGTTCTTTCATGACAATTCATGATAATATGATCCCATTTTACAGATGGGGACATAGAAATTTTATCCTTCTAATCTTATTCCCTCTGTTGCTGGTTTAAGCACAGCTCAAACCATAATCACTCAATGCAACCACTCACTGAGCTGGATGTCAAGCACCAAGTTAAGCCTCATCTTCCAGACAGAGAAANTTCATGATAATATGATCCCATTTTACAGATGGGGACATAGAAATTTTATCCTTCTAATCTTATTCCCTCTGTTGCTGGTTTAAGCACAGCTCAAACCATAATCACTCAATGCAACCACTCACTGAGCTGGATGTCAAGCACCAAGTTAAGCCTCATCTTCCAGATAGAGAAAATGGGACTCAGAGACAGGAAGTTACTTGCTTAGGGTCACACAGAGTAAGTCGCATAACAGCCGAGCCAGGATTCCAACCCAGGTCTGACTCCAACGTGTTGGTAATTATTAGAAAGGCAGGAAATTGGGAGTTAAAAGAGAGAATAGATAACGTGGGTGGCAGCATAATTTAGAGTTTTGCAAAAGCCCTCAGGGAGATGGAGGAAGTGAAAACAGAAGCCAGGTTCTCAGTATTGGCAGTGCATATGGGGCTCTTTTTTCCCCCAGCTTCAGTGTGATGCATCACGGGCAGAGCTAAAAAGCATACGAGCTCAGAGGCAAGGAAGAGGTTTGGGGGGCTTCCCCAGTGGCTCAGTGGTAAAGAATACACCTGCCAATGCAGGAGACACGTGTTCGATTCCTGGTCCAGTTGCAAAGCAACTAAGCAGGTGCTCCGCAACTACTGAGCCTACGCTAGAGGCTGGGAGCCGCAACTACTGAAGCTCACGCGTCCTAGAGCTCATGCTCCACAAGAGAAGCTACCGAGTCCCCGACCGCCACAACTAGAGAAAGCCAGTGCAGCAAGGAAGACCCAGCACGGCCAAAAATAGGTATATGAATAAATACAATTAAAAAGAAAGAAAGAGGTTTAGGGAAGTACCCATGCATACAAGTGCTATAGGCTGAGCCAAATAATTTGAAGACAGCCCCACAAAATATTTCCTCTCTCAACATCCAAATGATAAAACATCACCTGGCTGCAAAGTGGGAAGCCATCTTTACAAAGCACAGACTTTCAGCCTACTGTCTCCCTCCCTCCCTCCTTCCTCTCCTCTCTTCCAGACCTCCGCTTTGCTTTCTTCTTTTAATCAATACTTCTCTAGCCCAACAATGCTTAAGTTTACTCATTCAATAATTCTCAGCAGCCCACAGTACTAACACACAACGTTAGATTCAAAACAGCCTTCTGAAAGCGCCCGGAGTTATAAAGGCAAGTTCATAAGCTCAATGTGCAATAAGAGCAGGAAACAGTTCGCACCCTTTGACCTCGAAATCCCACGCCCTAGAAGCTTCCCCAAGGAAATAACCCCCAAAGCACAAAGGTATTTGCAATGAGAGCTTTTCAAGCTAGGAAAAAAAAAACAAAAAACAAAAAAACAGTTCACATGCCCAACACTAGACAAACAGCTAAGCTAATGATGGTGACAATATGTTCATGGAAAAATGGTGTCATTTTTAAAGAAAAGACTAGGACAAGGATGCAGGTGTGTTAAGTTAGAGATGAAATAGCAACAACTAAAAAGACCTGAACATGAAGGGTACACACACCATCCAGGGAAACACCTTTGTACCTGAACAATAGTCAGGGGAGAATTAGAGACAGTGTTTATTAATAAACAGGGTTTTTTGAAAAAGTTTCTTTGATTTCAGAGAAACAAATGAAACATAGGCAAGCTTACCAAAGCCAAGCTTGGGAACAAGGGACGTTGCAAGAAGAAGAATTTCTGTCTCTATGCAGTGGGATCTTTGGATCATGAGCCACTGGACCTGGTCCTCTTAGCGAATCTCACCAACCTTCCCACCGTGGCACTGCCCACGTGCCAATGGAAGTGAGCCATAGGTGCTGCCCTGATGTGGCTGGAGCCGTCACCCTGAACCCTGCCCACTCTCGTGTGTTCCCCCTGACTCCTGGGTACCCCTCCCCTGCATGACCAGGATCCCTGCCTCAGTCTCAATCCCTTTTGAACAAATCCCCAGCAATAGCTCATACGATAGATGGTAAGTGTCCAAATAATAGCTCATAATAAAAGCTGACACCGAGGTGAACTGTCGCCAATATGGGAGAGGTATTTGATGATGATCACACTGAGATGCTGCTTTCCTTGCGTCCTTTCTGCTGGCTGGGTCTCTGAGAACTGTCTCTGATCATGGACACCGAATCTGTACCAGAGAGGAAATGACTTCTGAAACAAGGCGATTTTATGAATGTTTAAAATGTCTGGAACATTAAAGGAATCAAATTTCAAAAAAAATAAAATAAAACAAAACAAAAACCACTCTGCCTACAGACCTTATTCTGACTTGTGATTGAACTTATGGCTGACTTGGTTCAGTGCACTTGACCCTGCCTGGACCTTGACAGTATGAAGGGTCTGAGCCTTTTCTCCAACTGCATCATGCTTCTGTCTTTAACTGTGGTTGAAATTCTCCCTGGTCTGGGCACCCATAATAGTCTTCATTCCAGTTTAGAGGCAGTTCAAAGAGATAAGGAACAGTTTGAGCCGTCACAATGCATGTCCCCGAACTAATAATAATGATAATAGTAGCCTTAATTAATTGAGGATAGTCATGTGGCAGGCATAGAGCTAGGGACTTTGCATGCATTATTGCATTTAACCTCCAAGTAACCCTAGTGAACGTGTTATTCTTTCTCTTTGTGCCAAAGAGGAACCTGAGGCTGAGAGAGATCAAGTGGATTATTTAAGGTCAGATTCGAGTTTTGCTGATGTTAAATTCTCCTCCTAACCCCTATTACATGATACAACCTTCCAGGCACTATCGCATAGTTTAAGCCTGTGTGAACCTTTGATTTTCAGGGAGCCTACCTTTACTTTACATTCAATCTTGAAAACTTGCTTGGTTATTTGTTTTTCAGGCTCTCAGGAGAACAAAAATGATATACATCATGAAAAGAAACGAGTAGATTTAAGATTCAAGTACCCTTATATTCAGAGTGTATAGCCAAAGTTTGACCACAAAGGAGAAGAACAAAACAGGGACTAAAAGGACTGAAAAAGAGATGCCACTTAATGTTGGGTAACCTCTCTGTTTTTAATCACCCTGACTCTTTTAGCCCCAATATAAGAGTTGGAATTTACAATGATGGTCTTGAGTTGCCAAGATCACATTTTATTCTGCATAATTTGCATAAGAATATATGAAAGAATGGGATATTTTTCAGAAGGAGTTTTGGCCAAATGGTTCCATTAAAAAAAAAAAAGTTGTAGTGCTCAACAGAATAAATAAATCCTTATCTCTTGGAAATGTCGGCTGTGCAGAGAAACAACTTATTGGTTTGGAAGAGAGAGTCTAAATGACAAAGGTCCATTTCCTTCTTTGGTCCATGGTTGCAGCCATCACCTTGAACAAGTGTCTCTGCTGTCATTTTGGTTGATGGCCAAACCATCATTCGGTACATAGCTTAACATTTCCAATTGATTACGATGCTGTCAGTTGGGTTATGTTGTGGGTGTTTAGTTGTTCTAGAAAAGGGAGTTTTGTGGTATTTAAGTGTTTCTTTTCTGTTTCTTAAACTAAAAATAATGACAGACCAATTTTTACCTCATTTTTTTCCCCTCTCCCTGCAGGAAGAAACAGTAAAGGAAAAATGGGATTCTGTTTGAGAAAACAGTTCTCCTGATCATGTCTCCATCAGAAACATTTTAGGGTTCTGTTCTGTAGGACTTCGAAGTCTTATGCAAATGGTGATGGAGTTCTGACTTAAAGGTAGGTGTCAGAAATCAGAATGTCTCATCTAATGGAGCTCATTTGTTTTCCGAAGACGAACTTCTCTTGGAGGATTTTGTGTGCCAGTGTGTGTATGAGTGTGTATATGTGTGTATGCATGTGTATATGTCTGTGTGTGTATGCGTGTGTCTGTGTGTTGCCCTTTTATATGTTCACACTAATTGACAAGAAGGAATGTGAAATGTCTGTGTAGCTTTGTGATGTGTTGACAATATATCATTTTAAATTTGGAACTGGACTTTTATCCAGGGGAAGAGAGATTTCATTCATGAATTCTGCATCCTCTTTTCACCTAGAAATCTTGGAATTATCCTCAACTAAGTCCTTACTTTGGAGAAGGAAATGGCAACCCACTCCAGTATTCATGCCTGGAGAATCCCATGGACAGAGGAGCCTGGTAGGCTACAGTCCATGGGGTCGCAAAGACTCGGGCATGACTGAGCGACTTCACTTCCCTTTCACTTTCAAGTCCTTACTTAGCTGGGCTTCTGAGGTGGTGCAACGATAAAGAATCTGCCTGCCAATGCAGGAGACGCAAGAGACGTGCGTTCTATCTCTGAGTTGGGAAGATCCCCTGGAGCAGGAAGTGGCAACCCACTCCAGTATTTTTACCTGGAGAACCCCGTGGACAGAGGAGTCTGGTGGGCTATGGTCCATGGGGTCATAAAGAATCGAATATGACTGAGGGACAGAGTGGGCACGCAAGTGTTTTCTAAGACTCCCCCCACCACCCCCAACATTCCGTTCATCATTAAAGGCTGTCCATTCTGTCCCTAAACTGTTCTCAAGCCCCTGGGCTGTGTTCCTTTCTCATGGCTGCTAACTTGGTTCAGGCCCTCTGGTCTGCAGAGGTCTACATTATTTTTAGTTTAAGCCTACCCTGTTATTATAGCTCTTAACGGGCCCCTTGTCTTTGGTTTCCTCCCTCGACGATCCATTCCTGACCACATCATTCTGATTATGCCATTCTTCTGTTTGAAATTCTTCAGTGGCTCCCCAAGGCTTAGGACAGTGCTTCACAGCCTGTGTGTTGTGTCACATGATGGGCTGAAGAAAGTGTGGGTATTGACTCTCACAGCTTTGGGGGACAACGGAGTAGACTTGGGCAGCAGGAGCCCCAGGGGCTCCTCAGGACTACAGCCTTTGCTCTAGTATGCTGTAGAGATATCACCGATTTTCTTCCTGAAAAAATTCCAGAAAGTTCTGGAAAAGCCTAGACTCTAAATCCCTTTTCACCCCAGCCCCACTTATTCCACCAGCCTCTCCTGCTACATCCTACCCCACAAACCTTTTATCCCGGCCACCTAAGCTTCTTGCTTTTCCATCTTCAATCCAACCACATTTTTGCAACTTTCTGACTTTGAAGTTGCCATCCTCCCTTTTCTTCTTGGTGAACCTGCCACTTTTTAAAGATTTATTTATTTATTTTTGGCTGTGCTGAGTCTTCATTGCTTGGCATGGGCTTTCTCTAGTTATGGTGAGTGAAGGCTACTCTTCGTTGGAGTGTGTAGACTTCTCATTGCAGTGCCTTCTCGTGTTGCAGCACACAAGCTCAATAGTTGTGGCTCATGGGCTTAGTTGTTTGAGACATGTGGGATCTTCCCAGACCAGAGGATTGAATCCATGTCTCCTGCATTGGCAGGCGGATTCTTATCCACTGCACTACCAGTGAAGTCCTGAACAGAAGCCAGCTAGGGGAAATCTGAAAAATTATTTAAACTCTCTGAGTCTTAATTTTCTCATTTGAAAAATGGAGATAATAATATCTGCCTTGCACTGTTAGCCTAAAGATTAAATAAAATAACATATGTAAAGCATTTAGTACCAAGTTTAGCATGTAGTAGGCACTCGGGTAAATATTTGTTGAATAAGAAAGGGTAGTTGCTATCATTAGCTGTCAGACTTTGCCAATGCACTCATCCCATAATTATGCAAGGGTTGTTAACTCCTCTTTTAAATTTTTCCTATTCATATCAGTGCAGTAGATTCTACTCTGCTAGGGTGTCAGCTCCATGACGGAAGATATCTTGAGTTTATCTACTGGTGCATCTCACACACACTCAACCGGATCTGGCATGTCATAGACCTTAATAATCGTTGTTGACTGCTTGCTTTCTTCATTTGGCTCCTGGGAAGGTCAAATGGGATGATTCATGTGAAGTACTTCGAAAGTACACACATCTTGCAAATATCTTACAAGTCTAGACATTGCCCTTTCATGGACACTTTTAGTCTCAAGGCTGATGATCGGGCTGAGCTGCCAGCACACAAACAGGCTTGTGGACCCATATTCCGTGGCATGGCACATCAGTTCCAGGGCAGTCTGAGGCCCACACGAAACACTGGCATTTTAATTTGTTGGACAGAGTTAACCAAGGCAGGCATTCTATTTGTGTCATTATCCTCTGAAATAGACGCTTGAACAGAAAAGTCATTTATGGATCTGTCGGTTTCAGCTCTTAGGCTTCTAGCAGCGATGCAATTCTAGCTGTTTTATCTGTTGGATTTCAGATACCCTTGTTCTCTAGAGCAGGATGTGGCCACCCTTACCAAGGAAAAGGAAGTCATCCTGGGAAGGGCAGGTAAGGGAGACTCGCGGTGGACTTCACGTCAGGTGAGAATGGGAAGCTTCTTAGTGATCAGCTGGCCCTGTCTCCTTGGTTCACTTCATAGATAATGAAATTGATGCCCAGAGAGAGTCAAAGACTTGTCCCAGGCCACATAGCCAGTGCTGGTATCCCCCTTCAGTATTTTTTTCCTTTTACTTTGCTACAGTTTCTGTAACAGAGAGAGGAAGAGGCGTTCCAGGCACTGGAAATAACACTAGTAGAAAAACATAAGAGTTTGTAGAAGGGCTCCATTCATATGGATTCGGTAGCTTAGGTCTGAACAGAGGATGAGAAGTGGAAATTCTCTGTATGTGATAGTGAATGAACATAGATAAGGTACAAAGACCCGATTGGGGTGTGCGTGTATGTGTGTGTGTGCGTATACTTTATTACTAGCTTATAAAGGGATTTTATTTTTCGTTTCATTTGCAGGAAATTTGGGTGGCTAAATAATATGAAGCTTCTAGAAAATTAGTTTCTCAACAGCATGGATTGGGGGTGGGAAGAAAAGAAGGCAGGAACACAATTACACTCTCTCCCCTTAAATTAATGAGGGTCTGGGCACAGTGGTAACAGTGGAACAGAAGGAAATATTTCCCTGGAAAAGAAGCATTAAGGGCTCTGTGCGAGAGAGACAGGGAAGGAAGGAGCATCACAAGATACCTCAATGAACAAGTGGTAACAATTACTCAGAAGCCAAGGTGATGAAGTGCAGGTCAGCCAAGTAACAAGGCTGATGACAAACATCCCTGAAAATGTCAAAAAGAAAAAAAAGAAAGAAATCCCCCAAAACAAAAAACAGAATTTTATTTAAATGAACAAACTTTAGCTTTAAAAAAAAAAAAAAAAAAAGTCACGCCGCATTCAGACCTTCCCTGCAGTGGAGGCTCAGAGTCCTAAATACTGGACCACCAGGGAAGTCCTTTGATTTATTTTTTCAAACCTTATCTTTAATAATGGGAGTTTCTGGCCTGGAATACAGAACGAAACTAATTAGGGAAGGACTGACTCAGTGGCTTTCAGTTTATTATTTAAGAAATCTCTCAATTTATGTGTTTTTATCACGATCAGATGACATTTACCCAAAATTGATTTTATTATTTATTTTTAGGCCTCACTGCACAGCATGTGGGATCTTAGTTCCTTGGCCAAGGATTGAACTTGTGCCCCCTGCATTGAGAGTGTGGAGTTTTAACCACTGGATCTCTGGAGAAGTCCTTGTTGTTGCTATTGTTTACTCACAAGCCATGTCTGGCTCTTTTCAACACCATGGTCTGTGGCCCACCAGTCTCCTCTGTCCATGGGATTTCCCAGGCACGAAAACTGGAGTGGGTTGCCATTTCCTTCTCCAAGGGATCTTCCTGACCCAGGGGTCAAACCCACATCTCCTGCATTGGCAGGCGGATTCTTTAGGGCTGAGCCACCGGGGAAGTCCAGGGAAGTCCTCACCCAACTTAACCATGAACAAGTCCTTTAAAACACCACGTCTACCTTTCCCCCCTTCTCCAAGGGGAGCCAGTCCTCTCCTGACCTTCCAGGCCCAAGACAGTGGGCTTCTTTTGTCCTGCTCACAGGACTGCACGCTCTCTGATCCCTGTTCCTTGTATCACTTCATCTGGACATGACATTGGAACTTCTTTCTATTCTGATTTTCAAGCGCCTGCTGAGTTGCCTTATTTAAACACCTTGTTGCCTGGAGCTGGTCTCGCCAGCCTCATGATCATAAAGCAAAACCCAGTTATGGAGCCTGGCCCAGTAGTGGCCTACTGTAGGCACTCGATAATGTTATGTTGTTGCTGACTGCATGAATGAATGGATGAATAATGAAGGGCACAAGGAAGGGAGGAAGGAAAATAGGAGAAATAAAAGGAACACTTTTATTCCACTGATAGATTTAATGTCTGTGACACCAAAACACTTGGTTGAGTTGGTGTAATTCTGGG
>SJYX01012895.1:7780-18105 GCA_006410675.1 Oreotragus oreotragus
AGGCTATTTTTATCTGATATAGTTGTGCCCAAACATTGCCTTTTTTCCAATTAATTTTTTTAGTTTAATAAAATTTTTTTATCACATAACATTTACCATGTAAGCCATTTTTAAGTGTATACAGTCAGTGGCATTAAGTACACTCACGTTCTTATGTAACTATCACCACCATCCATCTCCAGAACTTCTTCACTTTCTCAAACTGAAACTCCAAACCCATTAAATAATCTCTCCCCTCTTCCCCCTTCTCAAAGTCCCTGGGAGCCCTCACTGTACTTCCATCTCTCTGAATTTGACTCCCCTAGGTGCCTCATCTAAATCATACACTTTGTATCTGCTTTATTTCACTTAGCATAATGTCTTCAAGGTTCCTCTGTGTTGTCACAGATATCCCAAACATTACCTTTTAAAATACGTATTATTTTATCCAGAAATCACTTTTTATTTCTTTTTATGTTACAAGTGGGGCATTAATGATTTTTTTTAAAATTATGTGTACAGGTAGGTTTTATGACCTAGGAATTTGGTTTCAGGAGAGAAAAGGAGGTGCCAGGTCTGACACACTACTCTAGATGTGGGACAGGGCAGCTGTGAGGGCAAACGTGACCCTGAACCTAGAAAGCACCTCACGAGGAAGATGTGGGACGAGGACCCCAGGACTAGGCACCCCAACTCCAGGACTCAGGGCGGCCCCGAAAGCTGGAGACCAGGAGCCAGGAGCCACCGGCAGGGAACCGTGAAAACTCCCTGGGACAGCTCCCAAGGAGTCAGACACATAAAAGGAAGCTGCGTGTTCCCAGGAGCAAACCCAGGGATACCCGATTTATGCTGGTTTTTACAGTGCTTCATAAACTAAAATAACCAACACCTGGGAGCACTTTAAATTCTACAGACGTGTGCAGGGGTCACGGGCTGCGGCAGAATCTGCTAGTCTATGTGGTGCAGGTCCACTCAGACATGCCATTCTCCTGGAAGCACATGGTACAAGGTATAAGAGAGGGTATTCCACCTTAGCAGGGCCAACTGTATACTGACTATGTACCTCTAGCCACCCATTTCTGTATCTTTAAATTACTCCACATCGACTCTAGTCTAGATAAGCATACTTTTATTTCTATTATTTAAGCTTTAAATGACACCTTGTCACTAATTACACGTGTGATCAGAGAAAGTCTCAAAGCCAGTTAACTCTTCTCCACAAGAGTTAAAGAACATAAAGGAGAATTAGAATGGAAAAACTGTCAGAAGTAGGGAAATTAGTACTAGACATCATACTCCAGCAAGTCAACCAACCTATAAGCTCAGCCTCAAACTGGTCAAAACTCTTTGCGTGCTGGGGGCTGGGATGCAGCAGTGAAGGGGAGGCTCTGTCCCTACCTTTGTCCCACCTGCCTTACCTGGTTCTTCTTTATCATTTCATGAGGTGTTAGGACCCTCCCCACACAAAACGCTCCAGTATATGTTGTAGATTAATCCACAGTCTTCACCAGCCTTTCCCATACTTACACTGAACACATCATACAGTACAAGGGCCTAGCCAAAACACACTCCTGCTGCGTTCCAACTTAATGTAAAACCAGATACTCTTAAATGTTTGAGAATTTCTTTCTCCACCACAAATCTTAAATCTTTCAGCAGTATGGGGTCCACGTTCTAGGGATAATTTTCATGCCTGAATAAACCATCCATCACTTCTAAAAACTAACGTTGAATTATTTGTAAATACATATTACTGTTTGTAAGTACATATTATTTTTGGCTAATTAAGAACTCTGGGAGTTGGTGATGGACAGGGAGGCCTGGCGTGCTGCGATTCATGGGATCGCAAAGAGTCGGACACGACAGAGCAACTGAACTGAACTGAACAGAAATATAATTTGGAAGACATGACAAGCTTACTCTACCTTACTAAAAGCAGCAGCTTTCGTTTTCTAGATTTCTTATGTATTAATCATGTATTGTCTTCCTATCATGTTCCTATAATGCTGCTGCTGCTGCTAAGTCGCTTCAGTCGTGTCCGACTCTGTGTGACCCCAGAGACGGCAGCCTACCAGGCTCCCCGTCCCTGGGATTCTCCAGGCCAGAACACTGGAGTGGGTTGCCATTTCCTTCTCCATTGCGTGAAAGTGAAAAGTGAAAGTGAAGTTGCTCAGTCGTGTCCGACTCTTAGCGACCCCGTGGACTGCAGCCCACCAGGCTCCTCTGTCCATGGGATTTTCCAGGCAAGAGTACTGGAGTGGGGTGCCATTGCCTTCTCCGGTTCCTATACTAGTGTACTACAATTCAGAAGGAAAAAAATACTCAGAAAACCAGCTAGCTTTTTTTGGATGAAACTGTTCTATAGATATGGAACTTCACCATTAATGAGTCACAAATGGCCAGAGAAGTAAGGATCCTTATTCACCTCAAGTAGGGGAATGCTGGTGAATACTGCCTAAGGCACAAAACTGGTAAAGGGGCAAATTTTCACTAACCTGAGTAGTCAAACTGCAGCAGATGGTGAGATCTGCAGGGAAATAAATGCAAGGTTAGAAGAGCAAGAAAAGCACAGACACCAGTGAAAAACATCTGAGAAAAGTGGGATAAAGTGGTGGTGAGAGGCCATCTACTCACTCAAGTAGTAACCACAGAACTGAGGGACTGCAGTTAGAAGGTGTAAGTAGTGAATGAAGTATCTGCAGAAAAAGCAATGCTTGGGTCCTGTGCAAGAATTTTTCATTTCTAACTCACAGATTTTAATATACTACATCAGATAAAAATAAATTGAATGAAAAAATTCACTGACTGTTGGCTGGCCTTAAAGACAGAAACTAGAGAATTTCCAAGCCACAGGCTTCCTACGGGCAGCAGGAAGCCATCTCATTTTTCTGTCTTCTGAATACCTACTGCTGCCCTTCACCCAGAGAATGCGCCTACTAGCACCTCCTCAAAGAGGTCGTCGCTGACTTTACAAACTGAGGTTACCTCCCACCATCACCTTCCACCTCATTTTACTGCCTTCAAAGAAAATACCACTATTTGAAAACTACCTTGTTTGTTCACAAGCTTACTGTTTATTGAGCTCCCTGAGAGTAGAGACTACATCCTTTCTCAGGACTGCAATCCCATATCTAAAGGCACCTGCAGGTGCCTGGTGAGTATCTATCAGGCATGCACTTGAATCTGCTCAATTTGAATCTGCACAACCGAGTCGTAATTCCTGAGAGGGAGGTCACACACATGCGAGAAAATACAGCAGTGACAGGAAGGAATAACTCACCCTAACTCTATCCTAGTAACATCCCTGCCCCTTACTGTGAATGAAACTCTGAGCAAAAGAAAACCTCTCTTTTGGTCCAGGTTCCTATCTATTAGTGGGAGAGACCAGTATCAATGCTGCTTTCCTCATAAAAGGCTGCTGTGAGAGTTGAATCAGAAAATGTATCTGTGAAGTGAATTCCTTCATATTCTTTAGGGAAGTCCACTGGGATGTGAATGAATGAATGAAATGAAATGGAAATAAATGAACAACAAAACATTTCCAGACCACATAATAGGGAAAAAATTTAGCAGGTGTGTGGTGTGTGTGTGTGTGTGATCAGCACACAGTGAATCTTAATGGTTAATTCTGATATTTAAATCAATACACTATACAAAGAAATATTCTTGTTGTCAAGGAAACTTTATAAACATGCTTTTGAATGAAAAAAAAAACAAAAATTAAATTAGAAAATCTTGGTGAAAATTTTTGATTAGATTATTTTTTATTCTGCAAAGTACCAAAACATTCTGCATAGCTAATAAATGTCAAAGTAACAATAAAGATAATCAGAATAATAATCCAAAATCAAGAACAAAAAGGAGGGAGGGAGGGAAGGAAAAAATGAAATTTAACCCCTAGTATTTAGACTTTATTGTTTAGCATCCAGGCTAAAAACAAAATTAAAATGTCAACTCTGCCTCTTTTATCTGGTTATAGTGCCAGAAGACTGAGACAGGGCAACTCTTCAGATTATATAATCCCATTGGAAATCATTTTTAAAATGTTTCCCAAACTCTGCAATCACCATCCCAGGGCTGAGGACATGTAATGGGCCTCCAGGCCTTTCTCCTGTCAGAACCTTACAAGAAACAGATACACAAAGCAGGTGAGGTCAGCACAGCTGCCCAGACCTGGCCCCATACGCAGTAACCTTTGGTTTAGATGAATTCGGCTATGAAACCTGCATTCTCCGGGCTCAGCCACACACAATAACTATAACTCTGAGCTCTAAATATATGCATGAAAGGACGGACAACGCCAGTACAACTGCTGCTGGCAACTCTGAAGACCTGGACTGTGCCAAACGGTGAAGTGGCCTCCAGACTGGGGATGAACCCCATACACTGACGAGGGCTGTGTTAGATAAGCCAACTTCACTCCTCTAAAGATTCAGTTTCCACTACATCCACGTTTCAGGTGAGGACAGGCTTCCATTCATTTTCCATGGGTATTCTTGCATGTTATGGGTGCCAGGTTCTACCGTTTTTATAACTATGTGACTTCTGGCAAGCAACTTAACCTTTCTGTGTCTTAACTACTTTACCAGTTGTTTTTTTTTTTTTAATACCATTACATGACCTGTAGACTCTGTTCAACTCCTAATTTACTGTCATACTTTTTAAAAAAGGCATTTAAATATTTATATTTTACTTCAAAGCCACACATTTAAGAAGACCAGGCTCAAGCCTCAGCTGCACCAGGCACCAACCTTACAACCCTGAGCAAGTTGTCTTAATAACCCCAAGTCCAGTTCCTCTCCTGCTAAATGGAATCTGATCCTGCCCATCTTGTAGGGTGGCTCTGAGGCTCCAGCAAGAGATAATACTTCTGGGATAGTCTTAGAAAGTAAATATTAATACAAGTGTGGGAAATAAAAATACTATGTTTAAAAGAAACTTAAGAGTTTAAAATAAACCCTCATGTGGCTGTGATGACTGGGCATACAGGATGCTAAACCATGCTCTGAAGATTGAATGCTACAGTTGTTCTGGCCCTGTTACTCCGAGAATAAATCAGTTCAACTTGACATGGATGCAGACACAGCTGGATTACGTAACTGCACATCAGTTGTCCACGTTTGCAATTCTGCCTCCAAACTAGCTACCGTTAAATGAGCTTTTCTCCAATTTGTTATGAGAGAATATAAACTTTCTGATGATAAGTGAGTTGCCAAAAGGTAGAGGAGTGAAAAAACAGATAATGAGGCTGGAAAGCAGGGAAAGCGAAAGGGAAAAGGGACAGATACAGAAAAGACGTGCACCCCTCAAACTTTATTTGGATCTAGAGACACTTCCCTACATCATGAATACGTAAGTCACTTTCTCCCCTGATACTCTATAATCACTGGAGTTAGTGTCTGTGAGGGCTTTTCCAAGGAGATGTCCCAGAACCTAGAGAGAAGGTTAAACTAGCAGAAGGTACTCTCAATTGATCAATCTCTCCACCCACCAGAGCCACCTGGTAAATACAGGGTGAAAGGCAATGTCCAGGTTTACCCTCATACCTTTAAGAGTCTTCAAATTAAGATTTCTATTGTGTTAATTCTCTATCATAATTTATTTTCTAGTTGACAGAAAAATCAGGATAGGATCCCTTATCAGCTAAACTTAGGTTCCTCAAACTTGAAAAAATTTTGATATTAATCTGACAAGTTGAGGGATAAAGCAAATATCCCTATTAAAGTTAAATTCTGAGATTATTCTAGAGAATATTATATTAAAAAAAATAAAACATGAGACAATTAAACACAAACGACCTGGTGAAATTTACATATTAACAAGACAGAAAAACAGATACAGAGGATAAACTAGTGGTTATCACTGGGGAGAGGAAAGGGGCGAGGGGCAAAACAGGGAATAGGGTGTGAAGAGGTACAAACTGTTACACTTAAGTAAGCTACAAGGACATACTGTGCAGCATGGGGACTAAAGCCAGTATCTTGTAATAACTTTAAATATCTTACAATAAATTGTATTACAGATTTATAAATAAATTTATATAGATTTATAATAAATTTCTATAATTTTTAAATCTATAAAAATATTGAATCACTATGTTGTATAACTGAAACTAATATAATATTGTAAATCAACTATACTTCAGTTTTATAAAAAAGAAAAAACATTATAGATATGGGGAGGGGACAAGAGAAGGAACAGTTTCTCCAATGCTTTTGGGGCCTTCTCAGGAAACTTCAGTGTCTCAGGACACTTCACAGGGCTTCCCAAGTGGCACTAGTAGAAAAAAACACCCGCCTGTCAATGCAGGAGACACAAGAGACGAAGGTTCGATCCCGGGGTTGGGAAGACCCCCTGGAGGAGGGCACGGCAACCCACTCCAGCATTCTTGCCTGGAGAATCCCATGGACAGAGGAGCCTGGTGTGCTACGGTCCATAGGGTCGCAAAGAGTCGGACAAGACTGAAGTGACTTAGCACACACACACACACACAGGACACTTAAAGATCTATCAGGGTCTTCAGAGTTTATATGTAACTCTAAAATTCAAGCAATTTGTTTCTTCACATTTTCCTATAATAGTACTCTGTTATCAATCAAATACATTTGTACATTTTACTATAAATTTGTACATTTGTCCATTTTTTCTTCGGCTATGCTTAATGTTTACTGTATAAAACCAAACTGAACAAAAAGCTATGCGTATTTCATGTTCCTCTTGTCGCAGAAAAGCAATTGATTTTCTCATATTCACAACGTCCTGGAGAACAAAAGAGGAGACACAGGGGCTGAGAGAACAGTCACATGACCCCCTGTCATTCACATCAGCCCGTCTGCTCCGAGTCCTCTCCACGGCTGTGTGGCGTGCTCTGAGTGCCTGGGTGGTCCAGCCCTGCTTCTGTGCTTAGTTCTGATAGAACAGAGGGGAAACGTGCAAGCCAGAGAAAATCCTGGTCCCAGCCCAGTGCGGCTGACGGTGGGCAGCACTCCACTTCTCAGGTGATCCAAAGAGGGAACAAAACTCTACAAAAAGAACATAAGACTCAGAGTCTGAGACCTATGTTCAAGTCCCAGCTCTGAGCAAACTCAGTGTGTGACACTATGCAGAGCGTATTTAGCAAAGTGGCTTCCTTGGCTCCAAGTATATAATTACTTATGACATTTGTTACCCTCATTTGTGATGGTTATGTGAGATTTTGTGGAGATGCTCGGCACACGACAGATTCTTGACAAATGTCACCTGAATCTCTGTTTGAGGAAGCCACAAGGAGACAAGAGCATGTCTGCTGTTCCTATTTACACGGCTCAGCACGCTGAGCTCTGCCCTGAGGTGATATTCCTGCTGTGACTGCAACATGGCCAGTGGTAACCTGGCCGGGGAAGCCTAACAGGTGCATTCCAGTACTGAGCTGCGGAGCACCCAGCATTAAAACAAGCCGTAACATCTCTCCTGAGGTTTTACATGCCCCATTGATCGGCTTGCTTGCCTACAGATTTCATTTCTAATTTAAAAACACAACTGGTTTGTTCCCAGTTACAACTGGACTTGGTATCCACTGAATTGCCCTGTCAGCAGGCAAATAATGGTGCCTTTAATCATGGTCTCAGATAAGTGGGATGTTCGTACCAGATCAGAGTTTCTTTTGAGGACAGTTACTATCTACCACAAAACTGACACATCTTATGGAGTTTTTTGAAAATGAGCTAATAAACACAAATTTCAACACATGAGTCAGTCATCTCTCTGATACAGAACTATGTGGGTCAAAGCTTAAAACCTAAAACTTCACTGCCGTTATGTTCTGGAGTCAAAGGACACAAGTGGTGCTTTTCAAGGCAAGCAGTGGTGGAGAGATATAAAAGCAATAAAACTTCTCATACTGAGGAAGGGGCATCCTGTGCCGCTGAGAAGAGCTGCACCACTGCTGTCATCTGCAGGCATTTATCAGGCATCTGGCCGGTGCGGCCCTGAGGTCAGTGTTCTGGGCCTGTATCCCTGTCTGTTCCCATTCACACCACCCACGGCTCTGCAAGATTTTCAGCTGCTATGCNTGTCATCTGCAGGCATTTATCAGGCATCTGGCCGGTGCGGCCCTGAGGTCAGTGTTCTGGGCCTGTATCCCTGTCTGTTCCCATTCACACCACCCACGGCTCTGCAAGATTTTCAGCTGCTATGCAGGAGAGCACACACCAGCTGTCTAGCTTTCCTTGTTAATGGGGACGGTCATTCCATCCTTCCACACACTCACAACAGTGACAGAGACACACAAAGTTCTTCCATTTATAAATTTTCAATTTCAACATGTATATATACATAGCTATAGGTCAAAAGCAAAACGCATCAACTCTTTTCTCCATCAATAGATGGCGTTAGTGTTACTTAAGTCTGCGGTCTGCTGAGTTTGAGCTTATTGATTAACTGTGGCGTGTCCTTCCTGTAGGCATAACATGTGAAACATCATTTCAGTATGATAGGAGAGAATTTTAAAGATCGAAATGAAGAGAAGATGAACAGTGCTTATATAGTGTCACTTCTGATTAATCCAAAGATATTCAGTCATTCAACAAACCCACTGCTACGTTAGGCACTGTGCTAGGTGCTTGGGTTCATTCACTGCACAAGACAGAGAAGGACCCTTGCTTGGCCTCGACATTTACGTTCTAGCAGAGGCATACACACAGAGAGCAAACAATCGCCATCATGATTAAGTTGTGTAACACATTAGAAGGTATGACAAAGAAACAGCACAGTGAGGGAGTTTGGGAGTGTGTGGGGGGGAAATGGATGAAGGGAGTTTTAGCCAGGGGGTCAGGCATTAAAAGGCGAACAGGAAAGCAGCAGAGTGTGTGAGGGGGATGGGCCAGATGGGATCAGGGACAGGAGGGGACAGATCATGGCGGACTCAGTGAAGGAAAGTTAGGCGCTCAAAATAGCCTGGAGTTAAAACTCCCTTCTGTGTCCTCCCCACCATTCTCTACAAAACAAAGAACTCTCTCACCGGAAGAAAAAAATGGACATTAAGATTGATTACGCCCAGCTCCCAGCCGGTCCCAGCCTCTGGCCGATCTCCAGAATTCCTTGCTCCAGCTGTTTAAGACATAGCTACTACGAACAGCCCTGGAGAAGAACAGGCCCCCTAAGACAGCAGACCTCCACACATGCGCCTGTATACGCTCACCCTTCTCGTGGGTCAGGGCAGCGGCTCACTCGTCTGGCTGCTGCCCCCCTCGCCTCGTTAACGGCGATTGTTCTTATGAAGTGTCGGTCTCTTTCTCCGAACCTCGCTGTCTCTAATTTCCTTACCCTATATTGACAGCCACCAAAAGGACATTGTTTTTACTCTCAGAGCAATGGGGTGCCACTAAAAGCTTCTGAGGAGTTACGCTGAAGGAACACCTGTGGTTTCTGCATACAGACTGCACCAGGGCAAGGAAGGAGGTGGGGAGACCAGAGAGAAGTCTATTACAGTGATCCAGGCTAGGGGTGATGCTGGCCCAGTCAGAGGTATAGTAATGATGATGTTGAGAAGTGGACAGATTCTAAATATATCTTGGAGAACCACCAAGATTTCTGGTCTGGATCAGGAGTGTGGTGTGAAAGAAAGAGGCACCAAGGATGCCTCCAAGGTTTGGGGCCTGATGGGATTGCCACTTCCTGAGATAAGGAAGGCTGAGGGCAGAACAGGTTTGGAGGACTGGGGATAACCCTCGGGGTTCTTCATGTTAAATCTGAAACATCTAGCAGTCCTCCAAGTGGAGATATTAAGTCAGCATTTGGCTATAAAAGTTTGGTGAAGAATTCAATAAAGGGGTTTAGACTAAATTAATATAAATTTTGAGCCACTGGCACATACATGATATCTGAACTCAGGAAATTGGATGAAATCATCATTTGGAATAAACACAGGAAAAGATCAAGAGGCAAGTCCCTTGATATTCAGAGTCAGGGTGAAACAGAAGGAACCGTAAGAAACTATTAATAAGACGAATGATGGAGAGGTAGGAGGAAAGCTAAAAGCATGTTTCTGGAAGCTAGTGAAGAAAAACTGAAGAAGCAGCCATAAAAACTTAATCCAAGTGACCCACAAGAGATTAATCTCCAAAATATACAAACAGCTCATGCAGCTCAAATAAAAAAAAGCAAATAACCCAATCTAAAAATGGGCAGAGGATCCAAACAGACATTTCTCCAAAGAAATATTAAGATACAAACGGCCAAGAGACACACGAAAAATGCTCAACAACATTAATTATTAGAGAGACACAAACCAAGACTACAATGAGTGTCACGTCACACCAGTCAGAATGGCCATTATCAAAAAGCTGCTGCTGCTGCTGCTGCTGCTG
>SJYX01012897.1:0-10994 GCA_006410675.1 Oreotragus oreotragus
GAACAAAGCTAGTGGAGGTGATGGAATTCCAGTTGAGCTGTTTCAAATCCTGGAAGATGATGCTGTGAAAGTGCTGCACTCAATATGCCAGCAAATTTGGAAAACTCAGCAGTGGCCACAGGACTGGAAAAGGTCAGTTTTCATTCCAATTCCAAAGAAAGGCAATGCCAAAGAATGCTCAAACTACCGCACAATTTGCAATGATAAGAAGCTGGAATTATTCATAGTCCTTAGTAGAGGAATAGCTGAACTCCTGTTCTCTCTCTGTCCTCCTCCTCTGTATCCTCCCCTACTAGTCCTCCTTTCGTCCCTACCACAGCCACCACCATCACACAGTATTGATGCCACTACCAGCAAGTTAATTATAAAGAGCTTACTGTATTGAAGAAGAGAGTGGGGAGGCAGTATTGTGGATGGCAGTAAAGGGACATTTAACATAATATTTCTTACTTTAGAAGAACAAGACGTTCTTTTTATGGTTTTAGAAGTTTTATTTGTTCTAGGAACCCTTCACCAAGTCTACGATTATGAAAATATTGTCCTAGGCTTTCTTCTAGAAGCTTTGTAGTTTTAGTATCTATGTAAGGATCTGTGTTAAAGCTCATGTCGATTTTTGTGCATGGAGTGAGGTAGGAGGTGAGGTTTACCTTTCTGTTTGTCACATGGATATCTAATCATTCCAGTATAATTTGCAAAAAAGAATTTCTTGCCTCGGTAAATTTACGTGCCACCTTTGTTGATAATCAATTGACCACATGTGTTGTAGGTATATTTCTGAACTGTCCTGTTTGTTCATGTTCACTTTAAGTCATTAACACACTGTCTTGATACTTTTTGATCAATGTATGTGTTATCTCTTTTTATTTATTTTGTTTTTCTTTAATTCTGTACAATAATGTTTTCAGGGTTTCAGTGTTTGGGATTTCTACATTTTTGTGTGATTTATTCCTAAGTATTGTGTATTTTTGATGCTATCATAAATGACATTTTAAACATTCAGTTTCTGATTACTTGTTGCTGGTGTATAGGAATTCAGTTGGTTCTTATATGCTGAGCTTAAATCCTAAAACTTTCATAAACTCACTTATTAGTAGCTTTTACTCTACATTTCATAAAACTTTTACACAGATGATCATGTTTTCTATGAATAGAGACAGTTTTATATGCTATTTATTCTGGTTTGTATGCCTTTTATTTCTTTTTCTTACTTTATTTCACTAGCTAGAATCTCATTACTGAGTTGAATAGAAGAAATGAGAGTGAATATTCTTGTATTGTTCCAGACTTTCTTCTTTAAGTTTGATGTTAGCTCTGAAGTTTTTCATAGGTGCATCATATAAGGTGGAGAAAATTCCTTTCAATTCCTATTTTCCTGCTTGATTTTATCACGAATGGATGATGAGTTTTGCCAAATGCTTTATGTGCCTATTCTGCAAAGATCTTGTTTCATTTGTTTATAGACTGAATAGCATGGATAGATTTCTCATGTTAAAGCAATATTACATTCCTGGGATAAATATAAGTTTGTCATGGTATATAATTTTTTAAAATATTATTGGATTTAGTTTCTAAAGGTTTCTTATATTTTTTACATCTCTTTTCATGAGAAATATTGGTCTGCAATTTTCTTATAATTTTTTTAATTTTGATGTCAGGGTAATGCTGATCTCATGGTATAAACTGGGAAGTATTCCTTCTTTTTCAATTTTCTGGACAAGATTATTTAGGACTGTCATTCTTCTGTCTTAAATACTTGGTAAAATTCCCCAACGAAACCACCTGGAACTGAAGTTTCTTTAGACAGAAGGTTTCTAACTACAGATCTAATTTTTTAAATGGATATAGGGTTGCCCATGTTATCTGCTTCTTCTTGAGTGAGCTTTTGTCGTTCATATCTTACAAAAGTTTTTGTTTATTTCATCTATCTTGAGAAACTTATTGGCATAAAGTTGTTTAGACTTTCCCCTGAGTATTATTTTAATATGCATAGCATCATTGATAATGTCACTTCTTGATATTTAGTGTTTCTTTTTCTATTTAAGTCATTTTATTTTAACTCTTTTTTTTGTTGTTGGTTCTTAAGGTAGGAACTCAGATTATTGATTAAATTATTGATTCCTAATATACATATTAATTACTTTAAGTTTTCCCTAAGTTCTGCTTTAACAAAATTATATAGTTTGAACTCTTTTTTTTGGTCTGGCCTATTTCATAGAGTATATTTTGAAATTCATTCATGATGAAATTTCCTCTATACTTACCCTAATCTTCAATATAATTTCCCTTTCTGTTATTGGGAGTCTATAAGTATGTATTTGTCTAATTCCCCTTGTAGTTTCATCAGTTTTGCTTTATGTATTTTGGCCTCTGTTATTAGATCTGTAAATATTAGGATTATTATGTCCTTTTGGTGATTGGACCCGCTTATCATTGCAAAATAACAGTTTATTTCTGATAATTTTCTTCCCTCTAAATCCTGTGTTGTCTGATATTAATGTATTCACACAGCTTTTATTTCATTAGTAATTTTATCTTGTTACATTCTTTTACTTTTAGCTTATTCAAATCTTCATATTTGTTAATTATTTCTTGTGGACAATGTTTTAATTTGGTCTTGCTTTTTTCTTTTTTTAATTCAGTTTGACAAACTTTGTCCAGAACATTTATTTTCATTAAGTTTATTGATATGGTTGGGCTTAACCCTATTATCTTGATATTTGTTTTCTGTTTGTCCCACCCGTTCTTTGTTCTTCTTTTTCTGCCTCCTTTTGAATTAATTGAACATTTTTTAATAGTCCTATTTTATTTCCTTTTATTTGGGCTTAAGGCTATAACTCTTTGTTTTTCAGTTTTAGTTTTGCTTTAGGGTTTATCGTACACGTCTTTAACTTATAAAAGTCTACCTTTAAGTGTTACTAGACCATTTCACATAGAATATAAGAAAATAGTATATTTTCTTATATTCCCCAATCTTTATGCTACTGTTATCATATATTTTGTTCTCATGTATTCTGTAAACTGCATACTACATTGCTATTGTCTTTAATAATTATCTTTTAAAAAGATTTACATAAGAAAAGTATCTAATGTCTTCAATTGACTTTTCTTGTGCCTTTCATTTCCTTATGTATTAATAGAGCCATCCTTCCATATTGTATCAGTTTTCTTCTTCCTGAAGGACTTTCTTTAACATTTCTTATGGGGTGAGTTTGTTGGTGATGAATTTTTTCATCACCAGACTTTCAGTTTGTTGGTAATGAATTCTTTCCTGTGTCTGAAAAAGTCTGTTTCACCTTTGCTTTTGGAAGATATGCTCACTGGATACAGAATTTAGATTGACCAGTTTTCTTTTATGCTTTGAAGATGTTGCTTCGTCATCTTCTTGCTTGCAGTTTCCCACAGAAAATCTGTCATCAGCTTTATTTTTGTATCACTCTTTGTAATGTGTGTGTATTTGTATGTGTGTGCATTTAGTCTGTTTTTCTTTTAATTTTCTCTATAAAACCAATTTTGATCAGTTGATCAAAATGAGATTGATCATTTTGATGATCAATGAGATGATCATGAGATTCTGATGTGCCTTGGTGTAGTTTTTGTGTTACTTATGCCTGAGTTTGTTTATTTTTCTTGAGCTGTTTGGAGCTATAAGATTATAGTTTTTATCAAATTTGCAAAATTTTTGCCGTGATTTCTTCAAACTATCTTTCTGTCCCATACCTTTCTCCTCTCTTTTGTGAACAGCGATTTTACACATACTAGACTGCATTAAGGTGTCTCGCAGCTCACTATTCCTCTATTTGTGTCTTTTAAAATTCTCTTTTTTCTCTATTTCTATTTTGGATAGTATCTATACCTTCAGGTTTACTAAACTTATTATTCCCTGTTATGTTTAATCTGCAATTAGTCCAATTCAAAGTATTTTTTACCCTACATATTGTATTTTTCATCTCTAAAAGTTTGATTTCATTCTTTTCTATATTTTCCATGTCTCTGCTTAATTTTTTTTTTACTTATGGAATGCATTTTTAAATAATTATATGATCTATGTTATTTTTTATTAAGATTCAGCTAACTATTTCCTCATTATAGGTTATAATTTTCTACTTTTTAATTTATTTTATTTTATTTATTTATTTATTTATTTTTACTTTATTTTACTTTACAGTACTGTATTGGATTTGGCATACATTGACATGAATCTGCCACGGCCTGGAATTTTTAAAATTTATATGAGTTTAATCCTGTTGCATGATGGGTATTTTTAAATATACCTGGGTGTTGTTCTGGGATGTCATTAAATTACTTGGAAACTCTTTGATCCTTTGGGTCTTGACTTGTTAGGTGTGAGCTTGAACAGTGTCCATTCAAGGATTGTTTTCCACCGCTTAGGTAAGACCTTCTATCTACTCTAATCAAAGCCCCATGAATCTTAAAGTTTTCCAGTCTGGTCGGTGGGAATAGGCATTTTTATTTACGGTCCTGTGTAGGTATCAGGTATTTTTACCTCAGGGTGGTTTTCTTCCTCGGACTTGGGTAGTTTCCTTGTGTGTCTGGCAAGTACTTTGATGAATACACAGGAATGACTCATGGTAGGTCTCTCAGGCCTTCTCTTTGTGCAGCTCTCTCCTCTCTGGTGTTCCGCAGCAAGCTCTTGCTGCCTTGGGAGTCTTGAACCCTCAGCAGTGTCTTCCTACTCAGTGAGTCTCTTAGTCTCTGCCGGTGGTCTCTCTTCCTAAAAACTCTGAGTCTTGAGACATAGCCCAGTCCCAGGGCATGCCTCTTTTCCGCCTGTAGGAGTCCCTGTTCTTTATTACCTGATGTCGAGTGTCTTTCAAACCATCGTTTCATATATTTTGTCCATAGTTTGTTTCAAGCAGGAGAATAAATCTTGTCCTTGTTACCCTCTTGGGGCTTCCCTGGTGGATCAGTGGTAAAGAATCTGCCTGCAGTACAGGAGACGCAGGAGGCATGGGTTCAACCCCTGGGTTGGGAGGATCCCCTGAAGGAGGGCATGGCAACCCACTCCAGCATTCTTGCCTGAAAAATGCCATGGAAAGAGGAGCCTGGCAGGCTACAGTCCATGGAGTCATAAAGAGTCGGATACGACTGAGTAACTAACACTTGTTAATCTATAAGGCCAGTAGCAGATGTATGCTGATTTATTTTTTAAATATAAAACCAAGTTTGATTTTCTTGGATACACCCTACTTGACCGTGGTTTTTTTTGTTTTTGTTTTTGTTTTTATGCAGGTTTCAGGTTTTCTTTTTTCTTTTTTTTAAAGTTTATGAAGGATCTAGTCCTTTGGTTTTCTTTGCTTGTAATATCTTTGTCAGGTTTTTGGTCCAGAATTATGCTGACTTCCCAGCTCTTCATAGAAAAAGTTGGGAATGTTAACCTCTATTTTCTGAGTTTTTGTTTTTGTCTTTTTTTCTTCCTTGAATATTTAGTAGAATTCACCTGTCAGGGAAACTTTGCTTAGAATTTTTTTTGTGGAAAGATTTTGAGTACATATTTAATGTCTTTAATAGATTTAGGCCTGTTTAGGTATTCAGTTTCTTCCAGTGTAAATTTTGAAGTTCATGTTTTTGAAGACATGTGTCCTTTTCACTAAAAATATAAATTTTATTGACATAAGTATTTTTATAATATTCCATTATCATTCTTTTAAAATCTAGAGCATCTATCCTGATAGTCCTTCTTTAGTTCTTAGTAATAATAATATATATTTTCCTTTTCACTTGATAAGACTTGCTAAGCATATATCAATTGAATTAATCTTTTCAAAGAACCAAGTTTGACTTTATTTTTTAAATAGTTTTTATTATTTTAAGCTAGTTTCTCCTTTTCCCTTCTATGAAGCATTCTGCCACCTACTACTTCTCCACAGATGAAAGCATTATTGGTCTCCTTTCTCTTAGAATGGGGTCATACTTACTTTTAATTAATTTAGCTTTATGTTTTCAGTTCTCATGATAGGTTAAAAAAAGCTATGATTTTGTATATTATCTGTTTTTTCCCTTAGTCTTAGGTTTGAATAGTCATTTCTATGATTTCTAAATTTCCATCTTCTTGATTAATTAAAAAACATTTTTTTAAAGCAAGCATTGTATTCAAGTCAGAAGAATGGGTTTTCAGACAGAGTTCTACATGTTACTGTCTGTAGCCTTGGATAAACTATTCTCTAGACTTGCTCACTTCACAAAGTAAACCTTTAGCTCCACATGAACTAAGACCAGGTCTATATTTGATTACCATTGCGTCCTCAGTGCCGAGCAAACTAACCAGCATGTGTGTGTTTGTGTTAGTCGCTCAGTTGTGTCCGACTCTGCAACCCCACGAACTGTAGCCCGCCAGGCTCCTCTGTCCGTGACAATTCTCCGGGCAAGAATACTGGAGTGGGTAGCGATTCCCTTCTCCAGGGGATCTTCCCAACCCAGGGACTGAGCCTGGGTCTCCCGCATTGCAGGCAGATTCGTTACTGTCTGAACCACCAGGGAAGCCCATGTACGAGGCACTAAATGAATAGTTAGTGAACTAATGAAAGAGATTTCAAAGAGAAAATTGAATCTGATTTTATAAATCTTAATTAGCTCTAGTTTTTAAAACCAGTTGAAGTTTTTTCACTAGTTTAAAGTTTGGGATATGGCTCTTAAACAGGAGTCCGTAGAACTCTGTAGATTTGCAGATGTATTCGTGTTTGATAACCATTGAGTTATAAGGTGGGTAAATGATTGATGTTTGTGTGTTAATTAAAAAATATGAATAGAAATCACATATGCTCATAGGTAGGCCTCAATTGAGAAGAAAAGCTGAGGCTGCCAGGTATTCTGCATTGAATAGATGGTAGTGATGCCTTGCTTGATACAAGATGCTGTCTTAACAGGGTTAAGAGTCACATCGAGGGCTAGAGCAACAGGTCGAGTCCTTGGATTTGTACCAGAGCCCCATGAAAAGGATGGAAACAGTGTGTACTTACTATCTGAAAGTGTAGTGATAATGAGAAGTGGGGAAAAGAGATCATGATATGTGTGTGTTTGGGTGTGAATGCAACATATGTTTGGAGAACCCTCTTTACCAGTCCTTTAAGATAATGGGGAAATATCTGTCCAAAGTTTAGTTAAGCTACTCCACTGTATTGCTGCTTTGGCATTCATTTCATTTGACCAAGCAACCTATGGGGGACTTCTACTGATACTTAGTCTCCTCATGCAAGTGCATGCCTGGATAACAGCCTAGAAGGTCACAAGCAAATTAAGTCTCTGACATGACTTTCCCAGCAGCCCTTATAATCAAGCTTCTCATTCCTCCCAAGGTCTTCACTTGGAACTCATTGGTGAACATTTTTCCATTTGCTTTATTTCACCTATTCCACCCAGTAAATCCTGATTTCCAATTTGCAGATGAGGAAACTGAGGCACCAGAGGTTAAGAAACTTGCTCAAGATCACACAGCTAATAAATGACAGAGCTGATGTTTTAATCCAGGAAAGACTGGCTCCAGAACCTGGTGCCCAAATACTGTTCTAGTCTACTAACAAATGCGGACTCAACTAACATCTGTGAGAAGAGTTGTAGAGACAATGAAAGATCAGGTCGGTTTTGAACTCAATATGGAGAGTCTTGGAAACCTTGCATGATGAAGTGATGAGGAGGGCTAAAGAGACACTGCCAAGGAAAGGTGTGTATGCCTGTGTGTGCATGTGTGAAGGGTGGGCTGGCTGGCAGAGAAGCTGAAGAAGCATTCCAGGCCAAGGGAGAAGCTCATTTATAGGGCTTGTTGAGAAGCATCTCTGTAAGCATCTTCAAAGTCAGTGGCAACCTGTGATTTTTATTTTTAATGAAAATTCACTTAGTGTACAACTTTCAGATTCTATTTTGTTGCATGATGCAAAATGATACTGGGTTTGTATGTGCCTTGAAGCCAGCTATTGAGCACATACCTCTCCTGCTTCCTGCTTTTTAGGCAGTGAATTGTAAAGAAGAAAAAATTTGGGAATCCTGGAAAGTGAAGTTCACATCTCAGCTTCATTTAGTTCAGTTCAGTTCAGTCACTCAGTCGGGTCTGACTCTTTGTGATCCCATGAATTTCAGCACATCAAGCTTCCCTGTCCATCACCAACTCCTGGGGCTTACTCAAACTCATGCCAGTTGAGTCAGTGATGCCATCCAACCATCTCATCCTTTGTCATCCTCTTCTCCTCCTACCTTCAATCTTTTCCAGCAACAGAGTCTTTTACAATGAGTCAATTCTTTGCATCAGGTGGCCAAAATATCGGAGTTTCAGCTTCAGCATCAGTCCTTCCAATGAGTATTCGGAACTGATTTCCTTTAGGATTGACTGGTCTGATCTCCTTGCAGTCCAAGAGACTCTCAACAGTCTTCTCCAAACCAACACCACAGTTTAAAAGCATCAATTCTTTGACTCTCAGCTTTCTTTATAGTCCAGCTCTCACATCCATACATGACTACTGGAAAAACCATAACTTTGACTAGATGGACATTTGTTGGAAAAGTAATGTCTCTGCATTTTAATATGCTATTTAGGTTGGTCATAACTTTTCTTCCATGGAGCAAGCATCTTTTAATAGTCAGCTACCTAGTTATGGTCATTTCTTAATTATTTGGGATTGTGGTCTCTTTTTTTTAATCATTAATAGAAAGTGTACTGAAAAATGCATATCTGAAGGCTTTTATTGCTTGCAGCTGTTAGGTAACCATCACCTCCTACCCCTCTCCCCACTAGTTAGACAATTAGATTAGTCTGGACCCTAGCCTTTAGCCAATGGATCCTTAAAGAGGAAACTGTAGTTTAAGCAGAGACAAAGGGAGTTTGGATGGCTGTGGATTCAAGTACTATGAAGACAGGGTAAAGGAATTTAAAAAAGGGAAGGAAGAGGAGACTGAAGCCCTGAGACTCTTTCTCTGCCCAACTTGATTCTGTTCTAATATGTAGAAAAAAGAGATTAACTAGGAAGCAACTAGAAATTAGATTTTTAACAAGCTTTTAGTGATCTCTCATCAAGTGATACATGTGGTGTTTAGTGTTCCTAATGAGTTGCACTAAAATTATTTTTATATTTTTGGACATCTGTGGAGTGGTAAGTGCATTCCTAAATATTAGAAATAATTACAAGGAAATATGTTTATATAAATCCATTTGGTAATAGGTTCTGAAGAGCTCTGTTTTAATCAGGGTTTTCGTTTATACATGACTTTGATTTGTCTCTCCCTCTATTCTTCATCAAGAGCTGATAATGTCTGAACTTGAGTAGACATACCAGATTGCTTTGAACTTTGTTTTCTTGATTGATGAAAAATGAAGCCAATACCTCTGTCACTCAAGATGTTTGTAAGGATGACATCGATAATATACAGAAAAGTGACTTGTGTGAGGTTTAGTACAGGGTGGATAGCAAAATCATTTAAAATTCCAACTTCCCTTCCTCTTTCTATTTGACCCTCCCTTTCTCCCTTCCTTCCTTCTGGCCTGCCTGCCTTTTTTCTTGCCTTCCTCCCTTCATCTCCTCCTGGCAGTGGAGCAGAAGGTATAGAGGCCATATCTCAGGTTTAACACTCACAGACTGCTGAGCTTGACTTAATCTTTCTACTCCTTAGTTTTCTCATTGGTAAAATGAAAGAATTTGTTAAATAGACCCCTTATGAGTCCTACAAGTTATCAAATTCTGTAATCCATTATTTTGATTCTTGAGTTATGCCTGAAAATGTTTGAGTGTAATTTTAGTCACAAAATTGTTTCAATCTTTGCCTGTCCAGGAAAAGGTTGTCATCCTAGCTTTCTACTCCTGTAAAGCTGGGAGAAATTTCCACAAAAACAGTTTGACTAAATTTATAGGCTCCCAGCTGAATTCACAGAATGCAGGCAGCTGAATGGATGAGTTTCCATTAGCTCAGTGATGTTTGATTGTGCAGCTGCAGCACCGGGGAGAAGAGACTGAACTGGTATTTATGAGGTGAAACTGTGACTTGAACTTTAAAACAAGTTCTCCTGGAGGATTTAGATCATGCTTTTTCATTTCCCTGGAAAAATGAAGAGCCATGTATGATCAGCCACATAATGCCCTTCCTCCCCCAAGATATCTGTTTTTTTTTTTTAATACCTGAAACCTGTGAATATATCAAATTTACATGCCAAGAGGGATTTTGTGTGTGAATAAGAATTTTGAAATGGGAAGATTATCTTGGATTATCTATTGACCCTAATGTAACCATAAATGTCACTGTAAGAAGGAACCAGAAGAATCAGAGGAAGGAAATAATAATGTAATGATACAAGCAGAGGGAGAGGTGGGTTTGAAGATGCTACACTCTCTTTGAAGATGGAGGGTGGGTCCACAAGCCAAGGAACATAGGCAGCCTCTAGAAGCTGGACAGGTAAGGAAATGGACTCTCTCCTAGAACCTCCAGAAAGAACACAGCCCTGCCAACACCTTGATTTTAGCCTGTGTGACCAATTGGAATGAAGTCTACAGAATGAACTTCTGAATGAATGAAGTCTTCTATAGAATTGCAAGATAATAAGTTTCTATTCCAAGATGTCTGGCTCTAGATTACTGATCACATCCTCATAATTATCTGGGTCATGAAGATCTTTTCTGTACAGTTCTTCTGTGTATTCTTGCCACCTCTTCTTAATATCTTCTGCTTCTGTTAGGTCCATACCATTTCTATCCTTTATCGAGCCCATCTTTGCATGAAATGTTCCCTTGGTATCTCCAGTTCTCTTGAAGAGATCTCTAGTCTTTCCCATTCTGTTGTTTTCCTCTATCTCTTTGCATTGATTGCTGAAGAAGGCTTTCTTATCTCTTCTTGCTATTCTTTGGAACTCTGCATTCAGATGCTTATATCTTTTCTTTTCTCCTTTGCTTTTCGCCTCTCTTCTTTTCAGTGCTATTTGTAAGGCTTCTCCAGACAGCCATTTTGCTTTTTTGCATTTCTTTTCCATGGGGATGGTCTTGATCCCTGTCTCCTGTACA